>WTSP01018053.1:0-13578 GCA_025331215.1 Actenoides lindsayi | reverse complement strand
ACAGCTTTGAAACCCCTCCAGGGATGGGGACTCCACCACTGCCCTGGGCAGCCTGGGACAGGCCTTCACAACCCTTTTGGGGAAGACATTTTTCCTCATGTCCAACCCAAACCTCCCCTGGTGCAACTTAAGGCCATTTCCTCTTGTCCTATCGCTTCTTCCTTGGGAGAACAGGGAGAACTCCAGAGAACTGGGCAGTTTTATTCTGGGTTTGTCACTGGCCATCTGAGTCTCATTTTCCCCTGGAATTATTAAAAATGCCTGTAAACCAGATCCTGAAAGTGATAACAGTGCTAGAATAAGCACAGAGAACGTTTCAGAGAGGTGGGGAGCAGGGAGAGATGACATCTTGTCCTCACACCAGCCCTCTGCTCTGCAATACCCAACTCAGACCATGCTGGCAGAGTTGGACGTCGCCCAACAGGCAGTGCCCCTGTTTGTGCTGTCTCACGTGTCCCACACACCTTTATCCATGGCAGGGAAGCAGAGGTGAGGATGGTGCAGTGCCTGAGCCACTCCTCCCTCCTGTCCACTCTCCCTCTTCTGATGTCCGTCTCCTTCCAGCCACCATCCTGGCTTCCTGAAGGAAACACCACAGCATCATACAGGCTGGGCTCTGCAGGACAGGAAAAGCTTCTCCTTCCCTTTGCTCACTAGATGCTGGGACCTGTGGTCCCTCTCCTTTCTCCAGCTTACAGAAAAGTGTGATGGCTCAGGCCACGGGAAGGAAGAAAACCACTCAGGACTCTTTCAGCGCCTTTCTTTCCCCGCTAAAAAAAAAGCCCAGGGAAACCAATAGCTCTTTCCACCAAAGAAATGCAAGGGTTCCATTCGGGCACATTTCCAAAGCTTTCTGTCTCTGACAGCATAAAAAAGGAGTATGGTTACACCAAGGGAAGCTATTTGATGTATCGCATGATGCCCATACTTTAAAAGTACAGATGTTCCCTCCATGCTCCAAGGGGCAATTTGGAAGACTGAGGACTCAAAAAAATACCTCACTATATCCAACCACAAGCACCTGGGCTGCTGTGGAGACAGCGTTGCCATGGAAAGATGAGGGAGGCAACAGTGAGAGGGCTGGAGGTTTCCTACCAATTAACATGAAGAATTTTGACTGCTCTGCTTTCTGCAGGAGCCTAGCAACCACCTCCAAAGTGTTACTCACACATCTGAGAAGTGTTTAGCAGGGGCACATGCCTAGTAAGCTATGCAAACAGGGAGAGGCAGCTCTCCAGACAAGGCCCCTTGAGCACGGGCACACTGCACGTATGTAGCTTGGACACCTCAACTCCCACTCCAGGGGTCCCACGCAGTCATCGGATCGCACGGGACACCAGAGCGAGACTGCAGGGTGAGGGAGGTGGTGACGTGCAGGAGACAGAGCCACAACTGCAGGGAGAAGGTCTGAAGAAGGAACTAGGTGTCCTAACTTCACGGGGCAAAACAGGGCAGTTTGTCATTGCTCAGTTCAGAGGTCCTGGCTGGAGAACACCTGGCACCAGCAAAATCTTCTGCATAGAAGCAAACTTGTCAGCCTGCTGCCTGTTTTCACTTCCAATGTACTGTTTCCACCAAGACTCCTGCTGCTCTTCCTTAATAAAACAGAAGAAACAAGACCTCCAACATACCTTGCAACACCTCTGCTAGAAACTCAAGTGAGTGACCCAGAGTCTGAGGCCACAGCATCCTACCTTCTTCCACCCCCTAAAGTAAAGAAAAGGCAGATACTCCACATGTGCCTGTCTAGCACGAAAGGGGCACTACAAACTGACAAAGAACAGCTTCTGCCCATTCATTAAATTCCTGGCATTAATTGATTTCTCTCCAACCAAGCCATAAAACCCAAAGCTGCATGCGAGCAGCATCCTAAAATATCCTTGTAAATTTTCAGCTACCACATTCATTAATTACAAGCCAGTGATAGTTCAGGCCATTAGTTCTGGATGGTAACTTCATTTATTCCCACGTTAATGCTCGATGTCAGTGGTTATCTCATTACTACTCTATTACCTACCTACTTAATCCATCATTGCAACCCAGGCCAGAAGGGAGGAGCAGAGTTTGCCCTGAGTCCGCAGGAAGACAATGCATCAAGCATAGAGCACCTCAGAGTCACAAACAAAACACTTCTCTAATCTGCAGCTGAGGTTATACCTATTAAGAGGGGGGAAATGACACAGATGAGTGTTGTTAGGAACACAAACACATTCCAGTATTGAAAAACTGTGGATATTGAGGATTAAGTTTCCTATTAAATCAGAACCAAAAGCTTTTGCAAGGATGGAAATGCACATTAGAAGTCATACCAAAAAAAAAAGAATAAATAAATTGACCTTCACTCTGCCCTCCTCCTCCTCCTCAGACTCTCCCTTCCTCCAAACTCCAGATTAGGCTCAAACAATTTCTGCCTTTTGTGTGCAGAAACACTTTGAAAAGGCAGGTCAAAGTATGGGCACTGGGAGCTGCTACCTGCTGAATACTCCAGCAAACATTCAGGCAGCTCTGCAGATACCACCAGCCCCAAGTGCTAGTGAATATACACATAAAGCCACGTAAAGATAATGCAGCTATTGGCATTTCAACACACACCCAACTGAGTTCCTCTTGTTTGGTGAGCAGGTACTCCCGACAATGTCCCAGGACTTACTCCACTTGCTGTTCCAGCCCCATGGGTCCAGCCAGGGTGTTTCAGCACACAGCAAGACCAGCAGCTTTCCTCCTTCTCATTCCCTCCTCCTGCTTCCAAATAGTCTTGCTGGAGACAGCGCTTCAGCCTTTGCCTGCTTGACTGAAAAAAAAAAAGAGAAGCCCTTTTTATGTTGACAGGTTGTGAAACCAAGATGTGAGCTGGGGAAAGGGTTCGAAGGGACATTTCCTTTGCAGTAAGGCAGGCTCTCTTAAGAGCAAGTGAAGTACCTCTGCTCTGCCCAGATATGATGCCCACACAACAGGGCAGGTGACCGGGGTTTTTACTGCTTCTAAGTGACACGCCACACAAGGATTGAAATCCTCTGCGTGGAAGATGCCACAAAAGCAGGGTAGAGAGAGAAGACACAGCCCCAGGACGATGTCAGGAGTTAAAGATCACTATTTTCCTCTGTGATTAGTAAACCCCCAGCTAACACGCCTGTGCTGGCAATAGTGGGCTCTAACTGGCGCTGCGCCAGAACAAGAGGCAGGGCAAGCCTGCGAGATGCCACAATCAGATGTAATTAAAATACCTTTGCTGCCCTGCTCTCCATCTCCTCGGCAATAAAATCCATTACAGAGTGTGGAAAGAAAATTGTTTAAAACATCCCTGAAGCGAAGTTGTTGACACCAGCACAGACAGATGGATTTTGATACACCCTTGATTAAACAGCTTCCCGCAGAACGCAGAGGGAGCTGGAAAGGAGCTGGGTGATGAGCTAGGGAACCACCTTAGAAACAGCAGCTATTGCCCAGGGAAAGCAAGTGCTGCTACCAGGAAAAGCTGCCCCCATCAACCAGACAGAGGCTAAACCAGGCCCATACCCCTGGGAAGTGAACTGCAACCCTCTGCTCCAGCACCAGGCTCCCATCCCTGAGCTCTCTGCTCCGAGTCAGGCCAGCAACACCGCACACCCCACTGCTTCCAGCCTCTGAGGAGAGGCTGTGGAGAAAGCAAGCAACAGAAAGCCTCGCACAGCGCTCAGCCCCGTAGCAGGACCAGCAATGCTTCAGTTTCCCAGAGTTACACATCACAGGGGGATGCACCGGGATGGAGTGGGATACCAGCTCCAAGCACAGTTTTCTCCATAGGCAGTCCTAATGTCTCTCTCTTCCTCGTTCTCTCACACACAGATACTCTTGGACTGATAAGGATTGAACTCCTTGGGCAGAGAGGGGCAAAGTTAAAATCTTCTCCCTGGCCATCTATTTACATCAAGCCAGTAGGAACTTGTTATCTTTAAGATCTCTGGCACGAAGAGCTGCTATCAGCCATCAGACTGGAAAGTTCTTAAGGGTGGGCAAAAAGGAGCCCAAACCACATTAACCCTGTTTTCTCAGGGAAGCAAATGAAAGGCAAGAAGGAAGGATGTTACAACTGGGTGTGGGCAGCTCACCAGAAAGAGGAAACCCAGGCAGGACAGAGAGTCAAACATAGCCCAGGAGCTCAGAGCTGAGGTTAAATACCATCAGTGGTCACACAGGCTCTGCAGCCCAGTGTGCTGCAGGTCATGGAGCTACACAAACTAGTGACCAGTGCTTACTAGCCCTGTGCCTGGGTGATTAAGGCCCACTCTGCTGGCTACAAACTCTGCAGTTGCGTGTTACCTGGTAGGGAAGGCTCACAGGCATGTCCTACAAGAAAAGGGGCTTTCCCTTCAAACATTCCTCAGGCTTTGTGTACAAAGATAGTTGATCTAAGAAAGACTCCAGATCAGGAAGGAATAACAAATCAGAAAGTATAAGATGCTGAGTATCACCAGCTCCTGCAGCAGCAAAGCCTCTGTTCTTGCACAGCATTCACTCTCCTTCCTAATCTGCTCCAGACGGTTCGAACATCAACATTTTGAATTCCTCCTGCTCCGTCCCACGGCCTGAAAGAAACTGAGGCAAGCAGCGAGAATCCCAAACCTAGCATCCCCCTTATTATCTTTCAGGGACTTGCGAGTGCCCTGCGCAAACCTGACGCTTGGGAACCCTCAGCTGTTTGTTTTCATAAGCACTTTGAGACCGAGGCAGCTTTCGGTCCCAGCTCTGCTCACCGCAATACTCAGAACCCCGGTGCGTAACCGCGGTACCACCGAGCTTCAGCTCTGCGAATAGCAGAGGGGCACCCGAGCTCCCTTCTGAGGCATCAGGAATTCAACCCCACGCGAAGAAATGAAGGGCCCGGGCACGGCGGCTCCTCCTTCCCTGCAGCAGTTCAGTCTGGGGAAGTAAAATCGTGTCTCCAAGAAGAAAGCAGGTGTTTTAGAAAGTGCATTCACCCGGGCGTTGCGATTAACAATGGTTTTAGACACCGTTTCGCACCCAAGCCAAGCGAAAATACAATCGCATCTGTGACAGAGAGAGGGGAGCCCTTCCACAGGGTATCAGTGGTAGGCCCCAGATTTGCACCTCGAAAAAAGGTTGGAGGAGAAGCACCTTCATTCTAAGAATGCCTTAAGCAAAATCGCACATCTCTTAAAACAGGAGATGAAGGGCACATTTATTGCTTAGCGACTTTTCCCTCCCCAAAAGTCACAGAATCATAGAATTGTTTTGCTTGGAAGAAACCTTTAAGATCATTGAATTCAAATGTCAACCCAGCACTGCCAGGTCGCCACTAACCCATGGCCCTCAGCACCACATCTCCACGGCTTTGAAACCCCTCCAGGGATGGGGACTCCACCACTGCCCTGGGCAGCCTGGGACAGCCCTGGACAGCCCTCGCAAGGAAGAAATTGTTCATGTCCAAACTAAACCTCCCCTCGCACAACTTGAGCCTCTTCCCTCTTGTCCTGTTGCTTGTTCCTTGGGAGAAGAACGCGACCCCACCTGGCTCCAACCTCCTGTCAGGGAGTTGTTGAGAGCCAGAAGGTCTCCCCTGAGCCTCCTTTACTGCAGGCTGAACAACCCCAGGTCCCTCAGCCACACCTCAGACTTGCGCTCTAGACGCTTGAGCAGCTTTGTTGCCCTTCTCTGGACACACTCCAGCCCTTCAATGTCCTTCTGGGAGTGAGGAGCCCAAAACTAAACCCAGGATTCAAGGATTTGGTCCAGAGACCAGCCCTTTGCTGAAAAATCCTGTTGCACCTTGTAGCACCACAGGCCAGGACAACTCACCTGGGAACTGCCTCCAGATTCAGTGGGGACAGGCAGCAGCTTGTCCCACCCCAACCATATCTTCAGTATTCAGGACCTCAAAACAGGCATTGCTCACCCATGAGCTGTGTCCTGCCTTGTGGTGGGAACACAACTTCTGGGGACTTGAGGGGACTGCTGACAATCCCCCCCATGCTGCCTGGCACTGGGGGCTCAGGCTCTCTGCAGTCAGGCAGATGCTGTGAGATGGGGCTGTTTCCTTCATCACCCAGGACATTGCAAAACGACAGGAGCTGCATCTTCACCATAGCTGATATCCCCAGGGGTGGCAGGCAGGGCTGGGAACAGGAAAGCCACTGCTAGAGACACATCAACACATCACTGCTCTGACACATTTGTAAGAAGAGGGCTTGGAGACAGCTTTTCTTTGTGGTTTTTGTTTGTTTGTTTGTTTTCATAGAGATTTTTAATGTGTTTTTTTTTTTAACAGACTCAGTTTAAATTTTTGTTTTCTACAAGAATTCAATGTAAAAATCCCAATACAATATACAACAGTTTGAACATTTGAAATAAGAAATCCAGCTTGGGGAGACACGCAAGTTCAGCTAGGTTCTAACACAGGTAGCAAATTCCCTCCACCCTCCCCCAGATTTACCAGCCAAGAAGGCATGTGGACAGGAATGCTTCACAACTGCCACCTCACCCCATCAAGACACCAACTGCCCTGTCCTTGCCTGTATCGCAGTAGGACGGTCCCTCAGTCACATCACCTTGACAAGGGCAGGGTCCTCTCCATAGGATGGCCAGAAGCCTCCAACATGGCAAGGTGAAGGCTGCAGGCAAGCGAGGTTGGCTGGCCCTTGTGCGCAAGCACTGGGGGATGTTCTGAGCAGGCCCTGGGTGCAGGTCCTTGAGGGTGTGGGGCTCCCTTGGGATGGAGAGGAGACCTGTCCTCCCCTTGGCAGCAATGCCAGCAGCCTTAAGGTCATTGGAAGGGGATGGCCTTGGCCCTGCATGGCCCAGCCCAAGGGAAGGAAAAATATGAGCCCTTTGGCTCTAGGGTCTGAGGGGTCATCTCAGGGACAGCTCACTAGCCTGGGATCTGGCAGGCTTTCAGGATGCCACTTTGTCCTGGCCCATGGTACTCAAGTAGCATGGGATGGTTCTGCTTGAACAGCCTGGAGTGGTCCTGCTCAAGCTACATGGGGTGCTCCTGCTTGAGCAGCATGGAATGATCCTGCTGGAGTAGCATGAGGTGGTCCTGCTTGAGCAGCATAGAGTGGTCTTGCTCAAGCAGTGTGGGATGGTCCTGCTCAAGCAGGCTGATGTGATCCTGCTCAAGATGCATAGGGTGGCCTGCTTGAGCAGTGTGGGGAGGTCCTGCTCAGGCAGCATCAGATTGTTCTGATTGAGCAGCATGGAATGGTCTTGCTTGAGCACCATGGAGCAGCTGAAAGTGGCAGGGATAGTTCCTCATGTCCTGCAGCATCCCAAGCACTGCATACAAAGCTATGTTTGGCCTTTCTTGCCCCTCTTGGAAATCCTTCACTGCATGGAGAAGTCTCCTAAGGATGTGTGTTCTTGAAGAGATTTCAGGGGGCTCTGGTCGAGCTCCATGTTCCAAAATAGTTATTGCTAATGCTACATCAGGACATTGGTGAGTTTATCTAGCTGACTTGTGAAACCTTACAAGGGCAGAAATCATCCCACTTCCCTGGTGACCAGTTCCAGCTGCACCAGTCCTAGGGAGAAGTATTTCTGATGCCCAGCATGAACCTCCCTGCCTGCAAGCTGTGGCCATTTCTCTACTACAACAGTGACTTGAGTAGTGGGGATGGGGTGGGAGGCTTGTTCTCCACCTGGCCTAAGCCCCATACCCCATCCCCACCTGCTTGCATCAGGGATGGCTGCGCTGGTGGGGGGGTTTCCTGGGTTAGTAAGCGGTGGGGTACAAAGCAGGGGAAGGAGGAAGAGAAGCAGAAGGTGACAGCAGGAGTTTGATGTGCTCAGAGTCAAAGAATGCAGGGAGGATGGAGAAGACAAATGAGAGAGGTCAGGCTGGGAGAAGATAGGAGCTCAGGATAGAGTTGGGAGGTGAAGGAGAGTGAGAGGACAGTGAGAAGTGGAAGTGTGAGGTATAGGAGGATGGTTGAAGGTCAGGAAGGGGTGGAGGGGAAATCTGTAAGGTGGGTCACTTGGAGGATAAGGAAGGTGGAGAGAAGAAGTGGAGGAGTATGAGGAAAAACAGGGAAAGACTGTGGAGGTGAATGACAAGGGATGGTGAGGTCCAGTATGAGGAGGGACAGGGTAAAAGAGCATGAAAAAGGATGGGGACGAAGGGGAGGTGGAAGTTCCCAGGAAAGATAGAGAGATTGAGGTGGAGGAAGACGAGGTGTGAGATGGAGGATGAGAAAGAAGGTATGGGAGATGGTGGAAAGTGAGGGATAATGAAGAGGAAAAGAGAAGTTCTGGGAGGGTGAGCAGGACTGGGCCAATGGTAGGAAGAGGAGGATGAGGAAAAACAGGAAAATAGAGGGGGGTTTGGGGCATGGGGAAGGACGGGGGACAGGAGGACGTGGAAGAGGATGAAGAAGGTAGGCAAAATGGAAAAGGAGAGATGAGATGGCAAGTGGTGGGGACAAGGATGGAGATGAAGTAAGAAGAGGAGGGATGAGGAGACTAGAAGATGGATGAGGATGACAAGAGGGATGGAGAGACACTTAGGGGTAGAGAAAGACAAAGACTGGAGACCAATAGAAGGGAATGAACTTAATAGAGTACAAGGCAGGAAATGGAAACACGGGGGCACAGGATAAGGTGTGATTGGGTGTTGGTGGCAGATGGAAGGATGGAGAAGTGGTGGGAGGTAATGGATTTTGGGATGAGGGTGAGGAGACAGGAGGAGGTAGAAGAGGATGAAGAAAGGTGGGGAAAAGATAAGAAGTGGAGGAGGTTGAAACGGGTGGTGGTCATAGTGGGAGCTAATGGAGGATAAGCAGGGACAAGAAGATGGTAAAACAGAGGAGGACAGAGTGATGGTGGGAGCTGCTGGAGGATAAGAAGGGATGGTGAAATGTTGATAATAAGAAAGGAAAAGAGAAACTGGAGGCAAAGCAGGATGAGGATGGATGGGATGGAGATGGAGAAGGACGAGAAGACATGAGGAGATGGTGGGAGGTGGATGATAACAAGGAATAGGATGTGGTGGGTGAAGAAGCAGGTAAGAGGGATGGGATGAAATGTGACAGAAAGACTGGGAGGTGGGACCTGGAGGACAATCGAGAAGCACAGGAAGGAGGGACAGGAGGTGGTGGGTGATGGAGGAGAACAATGAGGGATAGGACATCATGTAGAATGCAGGAGCACAAGAGGGTTGGAGGGGACATGGTGGGTAATGGAGGAGCATGGCATGGCAGGGAGGGATGGGACACAGTGGATGACAGCACACTCTGGAAGAAGTGCAAAAGGAGGGATAGGATGGGGCTGGAGGAGAACAGGAAGTGGTGAGTGACAGTGGAAAACAGGAAGGGACAGGACATGACAGAGGGTGCAGGACCACAGAAAGGAGGAACAGGACACGGTGCCCGATGGAGGCACACAGGAAGGGAGGATGAGACCTGGCAGGTGATGGAGGAGGACAGCAGGGAGGGATGGGACACAGTGGGTGACGGGAAGGAGGAATGGGATAGGTGGACATGGGAGAAACAGTAGAAGGAGGGGTGGGACATGAAAGATGGAAGTATACAGGAAAAGGGCTGGGATATGGTGGGTGATGGAGCATGGGAAGGAGGAATGGGATGGGTGGGTGGTGGAGGAGCACAGAAGGGCTGGGTTGGGCTAGGTGAGCGATGAAACAGAATAAAGAGGGATGGGGCATGGTGGGCAGTGGAAGAGCACACGAAGGAAGGAATATGATTGAGGATGAAGGGTAACAAGGGGGAAGGATGGGATATGGAGGATTAAAGAGCAGGAATGAAAGGGATGGGAGATGAGGAATGATGGAGGAGCAAAAGGAGGGGTGGGTTGTGGTGGGGGATGGAGCACCACAGGGAGAGGCAGTTTAATGTAGTGATCCTGGAGGAAGCTGGGACCTGCAGGTGATGAGGGGCACAGGGCAAGAAGCCAGGGGCATTGGTGGGAAAGGGGATGCGGGGTCCATGTGCAGGCTGGGATGAGCTGCTGGGCGGGATGGGATGGGACACAGAAGGCGTGCGAAACACCATCATCACAAGAACAATGCAGAGCCGAGAGGAGCCTGGTGTGAGCTGCCAGCCCTGGCAGTGAGGCCATGGGGCACCCACGGGCGATGACAAGGAGCTCTGGTGGTGTGGCACAGGCGGGGTCAGCACATGGGGACGGTGCCAGGGAGAGACAGGTGGGCAAGGAGAGGGTGGGGACACTGTGTGGGCTGGGCAGCGGGCAGGACGGTGGGGACAGAGGAACAGGATGTAGATGCATCTCCCCAGCCATGGGTGCACCAGCCACTCCCCTCCCCAGCAGCACCAGTTCCCCAGCCAGAACAGGCAGCACCGAGGGCATGGGCGTGGGGTTGCAGGACCTTTGTTCATCACAGACAAGCAGGCACGGTACAGGGCTGCAGGACGGTGCGGGCAGGGGGCTGTCATCGGGGCAGAAGGTGCCCTTCATGCGACCTTGGCATGGGCTGGCGAGGAAGCAGGAGGCCAGGGCAGGGGCAAGCGGGGTTCTGCCCGAAGCACCTCGGGCCGGGCACTGGTGTGTTGGGGGTACAGGGGCAGAGGCCGTGCAGGGGCTGGGGCTGAATCACCCCACACCTCAGGCAGATCTTCCCCATTGCCTTTGCAAACCCCTGGCCGGCCTCGGCTCAGCCCCTGGCACCGCGGGGATGCCCAGCACTGCTATTTACAGAGTTAAGACAGAACTGACCGATATTACAAATAATTAAAAGGCAGTTGTAAAAATGAGCAACCACATTCCAAAAGTAGAGAGTCCTTTACAAAAAAAAAACAACCCAACACCACAACCGAAACAGAAACCCCCGTTATCAATGAAAATGCTAAAAACCACCCCGAAAGGATCTATGTACAGCAGGAGATTGCCCACAGCCGGGGTGCAGGGACCCGGCTTCTCCGTGGCAGGCAGGGATGCTGCTGCCTGGCCCCGGCTGCTGGTGAGGGTGGGCAGAGCCTGCCCCACGCATCCCGCACCCGGGTGACGAGGGTCCCCGCGGGGCCGGACACGTGCCGGCAGAAGCAAAAGGCCATCGGTGCTGGGCCTGCTGGGCCCTGGCTGATGCTGGTGTGTCCGGAGACACAGGCAGTGAGTGGCCGTCGCGGAGATGCTGACGGAGGCTGCGACTTGGCAGTGATGCAGCCGCTCTGCTGCGGGCAGCGGGCGGCTGGACGGGAGGGGGCAGCAGCTTCGGCGCCACGAGCATTTTTTAAACGAAGCCGGATGATGACAGCAACGTGCAGAGGTCCTGGAGCGTGTACACTGCCCCAGAGCAACGCATGGAGGTCCTGGAGCAGTGTACGGAGCTTCTGGAGCAGTGTATGGAGCTTCTGGAGCGCTGTACACAGCCCCAGAGCAATGCACAGAGCATTGCTGGAGCACTATATGGAGCCCCGGGAGCAGTGTACATGACTCGGAGCAGTGCACAGAGCCCCAGGAGCAATGTACACAGCCCTACAGCAATGCACAGAGCCCCTAGAGCAGTGTATGGAGCCTCTGGAACACTGTACGTGGACTCAGAGCAATGCACAGAGCCCCTGGAGCAACGTACAGAGCCCGAGAGCAATGCACAAAGCCTCCAGAGCAATGTATGGAGCCCCGAGAGCAATGCACAGAGCCCCCAGAGCCAGAGGCACCTGCAGGCAGCTCCATCTGGGTGAATCCCTGCCTGGCCCCTTGTCAGGCAGCTTCAAAATAGGTCAGGCAGCCGCCTCTGAAATTGCTGCTCTCTCCTGGGGCTGCGCAGGGGCAGCAGCACTGCTCTGTGTGGGGCTGGCACGCAGCCCCCCAGCCCCTGGAGCTCTGCACGGCTGTGGGGGGCTGTGGTTACTTGCCTCCCATCCTCCCTGGATAAGGCTTTTTCTGGTGGTGACCGCGGGCCACGCTGCAGCCTCCCAACCCACAATCTCTTAATCCAATTGGTGCATCTCCAATGTAGCTCATTTCGGTATTTTTAAAATGCACTTGGTTTTACATTGCAGGCTGTCCAGAGTTGGGCAGGGCCAAAAGAGGAGGAAAACAAAACAAAACAAAGTTAGGGAAAAAAAAAAAAAAAAAAAGAAAGGAAAAAAAAGAAACAGAAATATGTATATTCAGCACTTGGAGGAACAAGTGACTACAAATGGCCCCAGGCAGGAGGGTGGGTGCAATGGAGGGGGGAGATCCACAGCTGTGGCCCCTTGGTATGGTGGCAGGAGACAGGAGCGCACAGGAGTGTGCGCACACACAGGAGCGTGTGCACACACACACGTGTGTGCACACACAGGCACACGTGCACGCACACACGTGTGCGCACGCACAGGCACACGTGCGCGCACACACACACACGTATGTGCACACACATGCACATGTGCACACACACCCGCCTCTCCCCACACTGTGCCCCAGTGCCCTCGTCTCTGCAGTGGGAGGAGCCAGGGGGTCCACCCGGACCCTTCCCAGCACTGAAGG
Source organism: Actenoides lindsayi (assembly GCA_025331215.1). Taxonomy (NCBI): domain Eukaryota; kingdom Metazoa; phylum Chordata; class Aves; order Coraciiformes; family Alcedinidae; genus Actenoides; species Actenoides lindsayi. The sequence continues at coordinate 1,143 of WTSP01018053.1, read as the reverse complement.
ACCTCAGCAGCCCCCCCCAGAGCAGAAGGTGACCAGGGAGGGCCCCACGCCCAGTCCAGCCTGGGTGACCATAGAGACCCTCCCCGCCTCCTTCCTGTCCGGGGAAAAACGTGTGGCCCCGTGGCTGATGCAACCGCGTTGCAATCGGAGCTGGCAGGGATGAGCTGGAGCTCGGGCAGGGCGGGCAGCACCCGTGGGGACCAGAGCCAGTGCCCTCCAGCCGCGGGGACCAACGCCTCCGTCCACCGCACCCATCCGCTGTCGCTGCCCCGCTTCGCCCCGGCCCTGAGCAGCCTCCCCTGGCCGCTCTCCCCTTCCCCAGCGAGCCCTGGCCACGGCGGGGGCTCGGTCGACATTCCCGGGGCAGTGGGCACCGCCGAGGACCCCCAAGAGCCGGCAGCGGCTCCAAGGGAGCGGGGGTCTGCGCACGGGCGGGAGGCGCATCGGCCACCCCGGCGGGACGTCCCCGCTCGCCCCGGGGCTACCGGCAGCCTCCGCCAACACTCCACATCTGCTTCGCAAGCGTCCCCGGGGTGAGGGGACGGTTACGAGACAGATGGGCCCGCGCCGCTTCCGAGAGGGGCCCCCGCGGGGCGTCGGCGCTTTTCGGTGGTCAGGAGCTGGGTAACGGGCACGCTGCGGCCCCCGGCCCCCCGGCCTCACTCACTCGAGGCCCCCGGCTTCTCCTCTGCCCTGGGGGGGTCCGCGGGGTGCAGTTTGCACTTGGAGGGGGAATGGCGCACGGCGGAGCGGGACGGCCGGGCGAAGCAGGAGGTGAGGGACTGGGAGCTGCAGTCACACGCCACGTCCTGCAAAGATACGACAGGGCACAGGGGGGTTAGAGGGGTCGGGTGCCCCGTCCCCCGCCACGGCGGGACACCCCGGGGGGCACCCTGCCTCGTTACCTCGCTGGCTATGGCCGAGATGAGGTCGGGGTCCCGCAGGGCTGAGTCCTTACTCCCCTGGCCGGGGGACGAGGGCTTGGGGTCCTCACAGCTGCTCTGCTTGAGGACTTTCTTGTTCAGGACGCGGGAGATGTTTTCGACTGGGTGGTGGGTGGCTGGTCCAGGGTGCTCGGCTCTTTTGCAGCCTTCCTCCCCGGCGGCCTCCTTCTTCTCTGGGGGGGTGGTGGGGCTCTGCGCC
>WTSP01018052.1:0-30758 GCA_025331215.1 Actenoides lindsayi | reverse complement strand
CGCCCGGAAGAGGGGAGGGGGGGAGGAGTCAAGCGCCTTCCTTTCTTGGTGTTTGAGGAGGGGGGGGCGGCCTCTGTTTTGTTGGGTGTTGGGGGGGGGGGGGGGGGGGGTGTGTGTGTGTGTTTCAATAGATGAGAAGATTTTTTTAGAAAAGAGGGGGATTAGGAGCTCAGCAAAGTAAGGGCCAGAGCAGTGCCTACATCACCTCGGAATAAACTGCATCATTCACCCCGTGAAATAAAAGCGACGACAAGGGATTCCAGGGCAGTAAAATAAGAAGTGCAATGCTGGAGCGGAGATTACAGAAGGGAAAGGAAGGGGGGGGCTGGAGCAAGGGCTTCACAGAAGACCTACCTCTCCTCCAGTGCAGGGGAAGGGACTTGAATATCTGGAAGTGCAAATGGCTCCTCTCTGCCTCACGTCATCCTCCAACCCAAAGGTGGCCGAGCAGTTAGCAGCAAAGTATCTGTAAGGCTTCCACGTCTCGCCGAAGTCCTGGGAGCGCTCCAGCACCATGGCAGCCGGCCTGGGTGACTTGAAGACCAAAATCAAGTGAGTGAAGTAGAAGGCGGCTTCCAGGTCCAGCTGGATGGTCTCGCGAGGGGCGTCCTGGGCCGACTGCCACCAGGTGCGGGGCAGACGGAAAGGAGAGTCGGCCATGGCGGCGGGGGGGTGGGCCAGCCCCGCATGGGCCCCGCTGCATCGGGCGCGGACGGGGCGCTTGCAGCGGCGCTGGGCGTCCTCGGCATGGGTGCAGAAGGGCTCGGCCGTGTGGCGTCCGCAGGCCGTCTCCGTCCGCAGCGCCCGCCCGTGCGCGAGGTTGCCCATCCGGGGGTTGCAGGCCTTTTCACAGGGGCCGCCCGCTCCTGACGTGCCGCCCAGACCTGCGAGGAAGAGAGGGAGGGCTGGAGCCAGCTGTGGAGGTGGGCCCGCTCCATTTCATCTGAAGCAGATGTGCCCCACGGCGTGCTTTTTTTTGGGGGGGGACGCTGCCCCTGCCCATGTGCCGTCAGCGCTCGAGGGGTCCCAGAGGGGCTGAGGGAGAGCACGGCACAGCTGCTCAGCTCAGCTCTCCCCTCTGTGAAGCTCCGTTGTGCCTGTAGCAGCAAAACAAACCAAAAAACCTGTGGGGCTTCCCTGCAGTTGAGAAAATCCCTACCAAGCGTTTCAGAGCAGGCAGCATGGGTAGAGATGCCTCCACCTCGCCCTCCTGCCCCAAGGGACCCAGAGCAAGGCTGAGGCTTTGAGGCAGCGACCGTGGCCATGCTGCCCCTGCCCTGAGGCTTCCAAGGGGATCCAGGTGGTCCTGGGGAGGAGGAAAAAGCACACGAAAGATGGGCTGCCCGTGACACCGGGGCAGCCAAGGTGGCATGCTGGTAGGAGGCCAGGAGACGGCCACAGGGGACAGCGTTGCTGCACTGCTGCTCACCAAGAGGCAGATCACGTGCCAGGGGTGTGAGAAATGGTAGGAATATCTCCTGCTACCCACGACCTCAAATCTTCAACCCCTTTCCCACCCCTCTATCCCTACCCCGCATCTCCCCACAATCCCAAACTGCTGCTGAGGCCATGGTTGAATCAAAGCACCACTGAAGTTTGGGAAGGCTGTCACTGATGTGTGTAAAGGGGGAAAAAAAAAAATAAATACTCCTTAGTTGAAATGATGCTGGCAAGCTGCCTTGCAGCTGAGACTCTGTGGTTTTTATTCGAGTTTTTATGGAAGCCTTCTCAATTTAAAAATCCACAGTTAAAGTGTCAACGAAAAATAAAATCACCATGGGGTTGGGCGTGAAACCATGTGCAGTGTAACCCTCCTGGTGCAGGAATGTTTGATTAGGGGGTCTCCACCACTTTATTAATAAATGTCACAGTAGGTCAAGGCTGTATTTGAGAGTAAAAAGCATTTAAAAAACCCCACAAAAAACCAAAAGCTCTGATGACTTGATTGTGGACAGGCCAAACCATCTGAGATGCATAACGTCCTGTTTATCACCAAGCCAGTCACACATAGCCAGCTTTGTGCACCAATTATTATGGCTTCTTCATGGCATTCTTGTTTTGTCCAAAGGTTGTTTCAGCTTAGCTTCCAATAAATGCTTTCTTTGGAGTTTATTCAGCTTTTGTCTACAGTGTCATCGTTGCAATTAAGCTATATTACGCACTTCAGAGCCTGACAGCGTTGCCCACTCCTTCTGCTCCTCAAGAAACACCCTGGAAAGAAAACATTTGTACCACCAACGGTGGTCTACACAGGTTTTCTATACTGATTATTCAGAATAGATGTGGCCCACTGCTTGTTATGCACCCGTTACAATTCACTTCTGAATCCAGTCTCTGGATTTCACTGGGTAAGCAGTCTTGGGAAATTTTCAGTGAATAAGAAATGCTCAGTTAAGTGCTACAGGGACCTGGTAACACCGTGTCTGAGATGACCTCTATTAACTGTGCAGAACATGTTTACTCTAGAAAAGTAAACAAATATGACCGTAAATTTAATGTAATATCACTTACATTTCCTGAACATCCTTTTCAAACATATATAAACATTAACTAACCTGTGTAGCTCTCCTGAGGGGTAGGTAAGTAAGTACTATTAACATATTATCAGTTAGACTTGCCACAAGTTGGCCTAATTTATGTCTTTGGCTGCTTTCCTGCATTCTTCAGCTACGTGTAACATGGTGCAGTTAGCCTCTAAACAAACAGATGAACATTTACTGTGGTTCCCTCAAATGCGGAATGGCAAAGCAGATTTGGGAAGAGGTAAAAAGAGTGGGGTTCAGTCAGCAACCCGAGCCAGGTTGAGATTATTGTTTCTGTTCATCAAGTCCTTTTGGTTTTTTCGCACACCACCTATTACCGCCTCCAGGGAGAATGATCTGGGAGGCAGGGGAGGAGGATCTGGTCAGATCTGCCTGAGCCCAGCCAGGAGGGATTGGCTACCAAATTCCCATGCGAGACCCTGGAAGCTGAGAAAAGTAGACAAATATAACTGTAAAATTTACGTAATAATTGCTGCCAACTCCTGGCATGCTCCAGCCCCAGTCACGCGTGGTCACTGACTGCAGTTGTCTAGGCATGAAAGGTCCCTTCCTCACCTGGGGCCAGATTTGGGGCCAGGAACCTCGACTTCAAGTAGGATTTGAGAAATGCTGCTGGCACACAGACCCCACTGCCTGTCCCAGGGGCAGGAAGGGGAGAAAGGAACCCCCCCCCCCCCTTTGAAAGGGTGTTTGTTTTCCCTTGAATTGGAAGGAGTTGCATGACAGATGCAGAGCAGAGCATGCTACGAAAAGCGACAGCTTTCCAGTGTAATGCTTGCTGCCACAGGAATCCAGTCAAAGGACAAACGAGAGCATGAAGTCTTACACGCTGTCAGCCACAAGCTCACTACCGTGCAGCCCTGGAAAAGGTGCTTTTCCTTACTTGCCCTTAGTCACAGAATCACTGAATGCTCCCAGCCTATATACTGCACATGCCATCGGACAGGGATCTTCAGTAATGAGTAAGAGCATGCAGCGAATACCATGACTCACCTGTAAAACATCCATGGAAAATCATATGCTTCCTGCTTAAGCGTTTTAGCTACACTTGCCTTGTGATGTTTCGTTTATATCTTGTGCCTGATTAAATGTTTGTTCCCCATCTGGGTTTTTTTCCTTCTTTTTGGAGAAGAAAATTGGCACTCGGCTTGGGACCAGCCGAGGAAGCGTTATGCAAACTGTTTATGCCCAATTGTCTCTGCTGCGGCGCGGCAGGACCCCGCTGCGGACAGATCCGAGCGCAAAGCGTTTATGCTGCGGGAAGGGGCTCTGAAAACCCTGCCTTGCCCTGCCTTGCCTTGCCTTGCCCTGCCCGCCGCCCTACGTATCCCGACAGCTGGGGGCACCGCCGCTCAGGACCGCTCGGGGACCCCGCAGCGCCCTTTCTCCGCGTCCCGCCGCCGGCCCGGGCGGCCCCCGCCGTGCGGCTGCCGGGGCCTGCTTTCCGTGTCGGCGGGGAGCCGGGGGGAGCGGCGGGGGTGGGCTGGCGGCGGAGCTGCCCCCGGGGAGCTCCAGCGGGGGGCGAGCGGCCTTGGCCGCCTCCCAGGCCGAGCTCTGGGTCGCGCCTCGTCGCCTGCTACCGAGAACCGGCGGCGGTGGCGGGGAGAGACGGCGTTTGATGGTTTTATGGCTGGCTGTTGGCGGGGTTATCTTCTTAGCATCGCTTGTGATGCGAGCGATGGACTCCTTGGGGGTTATTTTCAGAGGCGGTGAATTATTTGTTTCTTCTGGAATTTTTAAGCTAGGGCTGTTTTCTAGCTTTTCAGCTGGGGCTTTCTTTGAAGGGTCCGAGTTTCCTATGGGGCTGCCAAAAGCTGCAGTGACTTTACTGAAATAATGAGCGTGCGCTGCAGTGTTTTGTTTGGGATGCTAACCGGTTTCCCCTTCTAACTATTAGGACTTGGCAATCTGTCTAGAAAGAGACAAAGATCCTTGGCTTTTCATTTCCATGGTATTGTTCCCTGCCCACATTACATCAGTCACGAGATGAACTATACTGTATTTTGTTTCATCCGATCGTGTTGGAAGCGCTACAAAAAGAGTCATTATAATTCTCAGGACAAAAGGGAGGTTTTCCTTGAGGACGCTGCCCTAAATTTCTGAATATGCGTTAATATGGTTTCCCAGCAGTGATAAAATTATATTCTGGTGGAAGTCTCTGGAGAAATTTTGCAGTTGTGGTGGAAAGCATGTGTTTTGGTGGGAACTCGGAGGGTTTTGGCTTCTAGGGATTTCCTATAATGTCTAGATTAAAATGTCTTGAGTGCTTTGAAGTGTGTTGTCTTTACAGAGGGCATTGTCTTTGTTCTTTGCATGTTACGGTCTTTTTTGTTGTTGTTGTTGTTGTTTATGTTTTGGGGTATCTCACTAAGTTATTCTGCTTTTTTCATGAGAGGCTCCACTTAATCTGTGCATATGCACATATGGACTATAGAGCTACCAGTCTCTTTTGGCTTTGTCCCTGGTTTGGTAGCAGTGAAGCTCTGTGTTGTCTGTGCGTTAGGAGTGTGTGTGTTTGGGAAGGGAGCACCGAGAAAATACTGTGTTAATGAGTAGCAATTTGAATGCATATGGAAACAATTATTAATAAGCAAATGAAGATGAACATATGTTGACAGCCCTGCCTTTGCTGAGTAGGACTGTGATAATCCACAAAAACTTTGGTTTTGACAGATTAATTTTCCATGTGGCAGCTGGGTTGGGATGTTTTCCCTTTGTCCTCCTTGATCTGGGCTGTACTTGGTGATGGTGAATTTTCCATAGGTGTAAATTTTCTGGAAAGTCCAACCTAATTCAGCACATGCAAATAAGAGAAGAGTCTCTTGTTTGAAGGATTCGTAGCCTTCTGGAAAAGGAATAGGTGAAATGGTCAAGGTGATAGAAGATTGTGTTTGTTCCTTTCCTGCGTGGTCTCCAGAGCAGGTGACGCATGATGTCTATACAAACTTATCAAATTAAACATGGTAGTGACATTTAAGTATTTTTTTTTTCTAACTTTCAAGCTTCTCAATGGATTCCTTGTTTTCTGACCAATATGTTGCAGGTATTAATATCCTGAGTGAGTCACAGGGAGAGGTGCTTGAATAACTTGTAAAAAAAAAAAAGTGAAAACTAAATGTATGCTTGACCAAGTAGTATTTCCTTTGAGTAAACCAGAGAAATAAGTTTATACATTAATAAAAGGGAATTAGGATGTGTAAGTGAGGAATTCTGTGCTAATATTGGCCAGCTGATTAAAGCTGTGATTTGCTGGCTTTACTTTTTTATTCCCCTCCTTTCCCTTAAACCTCCTGCAGACAGTAGATGTGTTTACCAGGCTTGCAATCACAGGCTGGTGTAAATGATGGACTAAGAGGCATCACCTCTGAGATTAATGATTCCCTGTAACTTCTGAACTTAAATTCACCTTGCAAGTCTCCTGTAAGCCTGCTGGTATTCCAGTTCCCTTGCTGTTCACAGAGGTCTGAACCTGTAGCACTCTTGTTGTTCTCAGCCTCCTGCCCCAGCTGGCTTTGAGCAAAAGGAGTTAAGCTGGAGATGTGCACTGGCAAACTCCAGAAGCCCGTGTGTACGGCCAGCATTTTACAGCTAATGCACATCTGAGAGATTTTAGTAAGAAAATGTGAGATCTTGAAAATTGAATTCCCTCTTGTAGATTAAAAGTGAAATGATTGAGGCATAAAACATTTTAGGCTTCTCCTTTTCAGCGCGAGGGTAGTGAGGCAGCGGAACAGGTTGCCCAGGGAAGCTGTGGAAGCCCCGTCCGTGGAAGGGTTCTAAGGTCAGGCTGGATGGGGCTCTGAGCAACCTGCTCTAGTTGCAGATGTCCCTGCTCACTGCAGGGGGTTGGAACTAACTGAGCTTCAAGGTCCCTTCCACCCCAGGCCGTTCTGTGCTGACGAAGGTATTTCACATGGGAAACACAAGTGAGGCAAGTGCAGGCTGCCTTAGCTGCAGCATTTGTGGCAGTGCCAAGTAGGCAAATATTTCTCTTAATGTATGAAGTGAAACTGCAGTGTAATGTTTCGGTAACGTTTCACTAAAGTAGTTCAAAATGGGCTCTGTTGTTCAGTTGGGTTTTTTTTTGAAGCTTAAGTGGTGCTGGAAATGACCTCGAGAATTCTGGTCTACTCCTCGCAGCCCCAGGAGGGATAAATTGTGCTTCCAGTATTGTTAGGAGGTGTTTGTCTAATCTGTTTGCTTAATCTGTGTTTTAAGATACAGTCTTAGGAGATGCGGTGAGCTGACATAACTGCTGCTGAAGGTTAGCGTCCTGGCACTGGCCATCTATTCTGCCAGCTTCCTTTATGCCATCCCTGATGCTTGTCAGGCATTTGCTAATGCAGTTCACTCAAACAGCAGAAAATTACCACAAGCAGGAAGCTGGTGAGCTGCCTGCCACCTCTCGGAGTAACACAGGTGAAGTGAAGACTGTCAGAACTGGTTTAAAGGAAAGGATGGTACCACCGGGCTTTCGAAACCCCTGAAAGCCTCAAATAGGAGAAATTGCACAGTCTCACTAGACAACTGTTCTTAATAGCACTTAACTGTTCTTGTCGTGACAGTTCTTTCCTAATGCTGAATTTAGATCTTCCTTGTGGTGCTTTACACCTGTTACTGTCCCCAGGAAATGTAGGGGAAAATCTTATTCCTGTTCTCTTTGCAGTTTTATGTCCGAGTTGTTTCCCTGTGGTCTTTTTCTCTTCAGTTTCCGAGGATTTACAACAATAATAGTGAAAGTGACATCTGCTACCTGGAGGTGGTTTGTGATACTCCTTGTTTGAGTCCAGCCAAGTGACAAGCCGCTATTGTATGGGTTTATACAATTGTCTGGGTTAATAATTGTCTCTGAATGTGAAATAATAATAGTACATGCTGGTGTTGAAAGCTGTTTTGAAGGGCACTTGAATGGGCAACTGCTGGAGCGACTGGGACATTTCCCACAGCTGAGATGGAATTGAGGTTCACTCCGAGTTCAAGTGGATGTTCAGTAGTACCTTGGATCATACATCTAGGGTGGTCATTCCCAATGCTACCGAATGATGTTTCTTAAATTAAAGCTCAGCTTTCAGAGGACAATTTTGGTTTATTTGCCTCATCTGCTTTTTTTTAACTTGTGTTGTTAATAGCAGTAAAAAAGACTTTCTAAAACTGTAAAAGTGTAGTGAATTTTTAGGCTTTTAATTTTTTTTTTTAATTTTTAGTGAATAAGAGTTTAAAATGAAAAGCCCTTTACAAATGTATCCGTGAGCCCTTTTAGAATGTGTCCTGCGCTGCACTTGCCCCGCTGCCCCCCAGGCTGAACTGACATAAACATAGCACAAATGAGTAAGAAAACTTCGGCCTGACCTGCTGTCTTGGAGGCATTTCTGTTCCTCTGCCTTGTAACCGTTTCTGCACTCTTCAGTGCCTTCAAAAATGACATTGGTGGTATCTAGGAGCAGTGCCTGCACAAAAGTAAGAGTCGAGTTGTGGCCTTTCTGCCCTTAAAAGTTGGAAGTAGATGATGGGGGGGGGGGGGAAGTATCTCCTAAGGATGAAGTCGAATGAAGAGGGAATGGAGCAACTAACAGAAATGTAGGCACTGGGTCTGTGCCTGCAGTCCCAAGGATTGCTGTGTAGCAGTCAGTACCTGGGGTTTGATAACCTGGGTCCTGATCCCCCTCTGTTGCATCTCCGTCTCGTGCATTTGGGCGATAGAACATCGCGCGTGGTGGCGCTGGGGGGCACACGGCCGGAGCAGGCTGCGGGTCCTGCCCCTGGAACCCTGGCTTTGAGGTGGAGGATGCGGTGGGGACAGGGGCTCTGGGGGTGGCCGGGAGTGCCCTGCGCTGGGGGTGCTTCTGTGACAGGCACACGCTGCCTCTGGAAGAGGGGTCCCCGACAGCAGCCGGGGGCTTTGGTTGTCGTCTGAGGTGATCCAAACGTGTTTCACTCTGCATGTGGCACTGTGAGTTACAAGACCTACTTGGAGAGGCTTATTTTTATGGTCTGAACATTGGTCTTTAATCCCACGGCTGCACCTTTTCGCTGGGAGAAGTGCTGGCTTGACCTATTTTTCCCTTGCAGCTGCTCGTTTCTGCTCCTGCGTTCGCCTCTTAGTTGTGTCAACTTCTTTCTTTTCTTTTGATCAGGTTATTTTTCAGCCCTGGCTGACTCATGGTAGGGTTTCAGGAACGATTGTGTCTGTCGGTAAGGAGGAAGCGGTGCTAGACCAGGAGGAACGAGCAGTGGGGAGGCAGGAGGGATGCCTTGGGTCAGCCCTGCTGGTGAACGTGGAGCTGGAGCCTGAAACCCTTTCTTTCCTCATCCGCCGTTTTTCATAACTTCCCTTCTACGCTGTCAGTGTTTCTCAGGTGCTTGCTCTTTTATTAGCTTTCTCCTGCTGTTTTGCATATCTCTGCTGCATGAATAATTAACAACTTAAAATAATGAAATAATTTTCGTGCTGTGATTCCTAGCCTCTGGAATTAATTCTGTGTGTTGTTGCTATGCTTGCCATGCCCTTCATCTTGTATTTATTGTGTCTGGTTGCTGAGATTGCATCTATTCATATGAGAGGCAGAGACTGACTCTGACTCTACGTGCAGCACGGACAAGTTCTGATTGGGGATTTCAGGCACTGCAGTAATTTCACGTGGCAGTTCATTTTTAAAATGCTCTCTGAGTTTTATGACCAATTAACTTTTTTCTTACGTTGTAGCGTAAAGCAACATTCGAACTCTCCTTCTGCAGAAAGTCCCAGTAGCTTATTTCATGGCCTGTGATTGCCTGGGTAAGATCCAAACAGAATGATAAGTCCCCATTAGTTAGGTTGGCTTAAATCACCAGAAGTCAGTTCTTCTTTGTCCCCATTGTATAATAGTATGTTCTGGGCTCTGTGTGAACCTCAATTTTCTGATGCTATCTTTAAAGGGAAATTGGTTTGAAAAGTGAGATTATAGCTGTGTTTTGCCCCTTAAGTTGTGAAACTCTGAATTTGAACCGTAAACCAATTGTACAAGTCGTCATTAGTATATAACTGTTCAGTGTGTAATGCTGATACAGGTTGTTGGGACTTGAAGTGTTTTGTATGCAATGTCTGTTTCAGCAACTTCTCTCTCAAAAAAACCCCAACCCAACTCCCCAAAAAAGCCAAACCAAAACCAGCTCTGTTTCCTAAGTAAGTGTTTTTTCAGGTTGCTTGAGAAAAGCAACAGTGTCCAAACTGGGTTAATTATGAGTCAGTATGGAAATATGCTTAATTATGAGTTAATAAAGTATCATAAAAATAATGTAATTTTCTGACACTTCTGTTCTGCTGTTTTGGCACATGGAAAATAATGCTGAGGGCATCTGCAGTTAACCTGGAGAAATAAGGATTCCTTTTCTGCAGAGACTGGTGGGGGGAAACCCTGGTAACAGAACAGTGGTTTATTAGAATAGTTCTGTCCGCTCGGTGACCGTTGGCTCGCTGTTTTCTTGCCTTTCCCTCATCACTCATTATCTCCAAGCTTTCACTGGTTTGCTGCTAAAGCTGTAGGTTTCTGAGTATCCTCAGTTGTTCGCTAGCACAGAGGACCTCGGATTCATGACTGTGTTTCCAGGTCCTGACAGGTTGTAGCTCACGTATCAGAAACACCTTTCTAATTGGACTAAACCTGTTGTATTTGCCTTTCTTGGAAAATTCCCTGAATCTGCATGGAAATACTGAGTAATTGGCAGCTCAAATTACATTTATTTTTTTTTCCCCTCAGAAGTATGAAACCAAAGTAACCCGGTTGTCCTTTACTGTGTGAATCTCTGCAAATGCCCATCAGTGCTTTCCACGTGAAGTACAGTCAGGTATCTAAGATACAAATTAAGCCATGGCATGATACGGTTAAATGTGTGTTCTGCTGGTTAGTTCTGTGTTGAATGTGTTCTGTTAGCATATCCCTTCCTCCTAAATGAAGGACTGAGGATGAACAGGCTGAAGACTTGGAGAGCTTAAGCGTAATCTGGGAGATCCCTCTAGGTAATGCATTTAGGAGAAAGTTTTCTGTGTACACTTGCAGTGAAATGCGATGTTCAATCCTACGCAAGACATTTCTTTTGTGTAAGCAAATACAAATGCTTGCACGTGCACGTAGGGGTTCACAGCAGTGTGGGGCTGGGAAGGAGAACTGAACGTAGACCTCCTGAATTCCAGCTCAGGGCTACGCGCGGAAATCCTCCCGAGAAAGCCTGGAAGAGTTTGGGTTTCGTTCGGCGAGAAGTGTCCCTTGGGTTGTTCTGGTGCCGTCGTGAGCGGTGCCGTGCGAATCAGCCCCCTGCGTGATCCAGCCAGGCAGCCTGCCAGAGACAAAGTGTTGTGTTATAAAAGTGCAGTTCTGCAAAACGGGATTTAAAGGTTAGCTGGGGAGTTGTTTGTTTGTACGTTTGCATCTGAGGTGTGTCGGAAGAAATTTGTAGCCAAGTATTTTGTGCTCTTTCTGGTTGAAAATAAATTTGCGGCTGTTATCTCGCCTTCCCTGCCCTCCTCCCTTCCCTACCCTGAGAATTTTTACTCCAGTTACAGCAGTCTAGCTCCTGTTTCCTCCCGCTTCCCCTCGCTTTGTACACCTGTGATACGGCAATCTGGTTTATTATCTTCCTGACCACACTCCCACAATAATTATAATTAAAGAGATTCCAGGAGTCTGCTTTTTATCGCAGTGTAGAGGGCAAATTCTTTCCTCAGCTCCCAGCTGAAAGTGTAAAGGAGCCAAAATTTGCAGCAGGTCCTCCTCCTCTGCCTGCCTGAGCAGCAGAAAGCCTGTGCTGCAGGGGGAACAATGGAGAGCTCTGTGTTAGCAGAAGATTTTGCCGTTTCTCCCACTCCTTGCTGCTGAATGAGGTGTGGAGAGAAAGAGGCTGTTTCCTTCTACCGGTGATATTTTGTTCATTTTTCCCCTCCGTAGCAGACATGACTGGAGGCTACTCTGGCTAGTAAAACTGGATGTTTAATACACGTGAAACACAACCTGTTGTCCACTTCAGGGCGAGGGGGCAGTTCTGTCCCAAGGGGGGGGATACAAAGGCAAAGATACAGCAACCTGCTCTAAGGCTGGGAGGGAAAAGGTTCTGTGGGAAGCTTGAGACTTGAGTGGGTGTCTCAGCCTGGGAACAGGAAAGGTTTAGCAGCGGTGTGCACGGCCTCCGAGGTGGTGCTTCTCACTTGGCTTAAACACGGAGGTACGGGGGGTGCTGGGGTGCTGGCAGGCAAGGGGCTTCCCCAGGCGCTCGGTTACACATCTAGGTCGGGAAGAGGCTCTTACCAGAACTGCCCTGCTTTTCCACGGTGTAGTCGGTAGCTGTGGTGCCAGGAGCGACCCCAGCCCGCGCTAGTTGTGCTTTCTGTTCGTAGCTAACACGCTCCACACAGCGACGTTGCAGCCAGCACACCGAGGAGGTTTCACGCTTCCTCGGGCATTAACTGGCACTGCCGCCTAACCCAGCTCCCTGTGCCGCGGTGATGGGGGGTTTCACCCGCAGTGCCTGGTCTTTGCTTCTCTTCCGGGGTGGTAAAAGCCTGTAACCAGTCTTCAAGAAGTCTGGTCTACCTAAATTTCCTTGATTGTTATCTGTGGAATTTGAGACAAGATTTCAGCAACTGCAATAATTGAGCTCTTTCTGGTATCGGGCGAAGAAAAATCCATACAGTTCCTTAAACACGGTGTGAAGCTGCTAAATAAAGTGTTGTCTTTGATGTTCTTGCTTATTATGAGAGATCTGGAGAGTCATTTTATGGAGTTCTGTTCTGTCATTTCTTCTGTTGCAAACTCTGAGCTGCGCTTCTCTTAGCATGGTGCTAATAAGAATTGCTGCACTTTTCACTGCAATATATTTAATCAGCTTTTCCTAGCTTGTTTTTTATTAGGACAAAATACACTGGTTACATCTTTGTACAGATAAAACATCTAGTATTTAGCTCACAAACTGAGAGAGGAAGTGGTAGAACTTTGTCTATTGTTTGCATTAAAAAAAAAAGTGAACTTGAGGTTTGTTCCCATTGAGAATCCCATGATGTCCCAAATAGTTGACAAAAATTGTCACTCTCCCATTTTTTTTTCCTTCTCATTTCCAAAAGGATTCTGGTTATCTTCTGAATACAGTCACCCTGCTTCTGTCTTTGTCACTTCAGATGATTGTGGGAATTGTGCAACCTACCACAAATGCCGACTACAAGTTAAACACAGCGAGTTGCGGGCACTAAATTCCTCAAGCTCTGCTTGCGGGGAACGCGTTGGACTTGTGCTCTGGGGTCTGTAGTGAGTTTGGGGCGATTGGGAGGAGGAGGAGGAAGACTTCATCTCCCTAGGAGCGTTGAACGGTTGGAGCTCCGGCTACCTCGGCGGTTCTCATGTGATGTGATGGCTTTGTTTTTGCCAGTGCCTTCCAGCTGCAGTCGAGTAGTGAAGGGGATATCTTATCGAAAGTCTTCAGTCTTCATCAAAGGCCCTTGGTTAAAATCTGTCGCCTACCCCCTTTTGATACAATAGACTGTAAGAGCAATAATCTGGTGTGCGCTACGGGACTAATCCCTTTTCACAAGCCTTTTGGGAACCGTGATTTGAGGGGATTAGACAAGGAGTTGTTATTCATGATTGGCTGACTACGCAGGAAAGACTATTATGACTAATGAAGTTGAAGACTTTGTTCTGTATCCTTAATACCGTTGTATTCATATGAAAGAGGAGGAAAGAGGCTATATACTGGAAAATGTGATTGTATTGAAACCAATTTGGGAGCCGGGAGGTCACATTTTTCTCTTAGGCTGAATGGGGCAGAGGGTCTCATTAGGGTGGGAGGAGGCAAAGATTGAGGAGTTAAAGAATACATCTTAAGCTCATTTTTTATTGTAATAATTCACGTTACAGAAGGCTTTTGTTTCTGACACTTCTCGTGTAAAGATTCGTAAAGTTAAATACAATGGGGTTTGTATTAAACGTGCCATGAAAATAGGAGGGCAGTTTCTTTAATTCACCTTGTTTGACGCTGCGATGCTGCACTTAGTGCTTGGGGAGATGTGGTGGCTGATCATTGTCATCGATGGCAGCCAGAGTTTTTATTGCTAATCTTATTTTAAAGAGAAATTCTTATTTTTCAGCTAAGATTTTAATTTATTGTCTACAGTCATAGTTCCAAGGCACTCTTGGTGTTAAATGTAAGCAGGGTTGCTTGCATGGTAATCGCTCTTAGCCGAGTCTCTCCACTTCTCCTCCGGTGCTGACATTTGGGCTCCTCTGACCCTGCAGAGAGCCCTTTCCTTTTTGCAGCAGTCATTTTCTGCTGATTTGGCTCTTCCTGGCTTTCGTGTGGGATCCAAGGAGCGGTGGGGCAAGGGAAGGAGCAGGGCCGTGCAGTCCGAGGCAGGGCAGTGTGTGGCAACAACTCAAGGTGTTGCCATTGCAGTTGGAGGAATGTCCAGGGCAGCTGACAACTGCGTGGAATTGTTTTGCTTTCTCCCCAGACAAGAGTGGGCTGAATAATTCCACGGTGTCATGCAAGTGAACTGTGTTCTGCTGGCTAATATTCCTGAAAAAGCCATTGAGCACCTGGTGTCTTTTGTACATTGGTATTCACATAACTTGAAAATAGGTAATTTTGTCTTTATTGGATGAGTCCCCACCTCTGTATTTTTCAGATTGTATAGTTTTGACTTGGTAGAAAGAACATTTTGAAACGGGCTGTTAACCTTTGAACAAATGCTTGATACAGTCAAGAGAATCTATATTTCTTCCTCTTAACTGAAAAACATCCAGTTTGGGAGTTTAGTTTAACAGACTTCTCCAAAATATGAAATTTTCTTTTTGTTTTTCTCGTGTATATGAGTAGAACATCTAGAAATAATCTCCAAATGCAAGGTTATTTTCAGGTGAAACTGAAAGCATCTTTCCTTTCTGCTTTTGGTTTTTTTTTTTAACTGAAAAGTTGCCGCTGTGGTTAGAGTTGATAAACGAGATGTGTTAGAACGTGAGGGTCAATCCTGTCTCTTGTCTTTGGAGAGTGGCTCAGAACACTGAGAAGGCTTGTGTGTGTGTGTATATAATGTATGTGTGTGCATATACATGGAAATGAATACATAGATACGCATGAAAATGTGGTAGCTGAAGAAGGGTGAGTGCTGTGTAGAGTCAGGAAAGAGGAAAACACCCACAGTATTCATTATACCATTTGCTACCTTCTTGTCCTGGGTCCAGCAAGTCACAAGACCAAGTCATATCCTAAATCTATCAGTTTCTGAACAGTTTGTTGCTTTCACTTGATGTTTCTAAGCAAGAAGTTGATGTTGATTTGATGCTCCCCTTTAGCATGCCCGGTAAGGTTTGAGAAGCACTTGATCAGAATGAGCAATAGATAAAGCCACGTTGGTTTTACGCTGCTGTAGATGCTTCGGGATGATGTCTGGGAACTGTCAGGGTTGTTCCTTTGAGTATTGTTCTTTTTTGGTGCTTTGTCCAGATTCCTGGTTGTTAGCTGTCTCCTTCAAACCTTGCAGTGCTTGCCCTGAGCACATCTTAGGCCAAAGGCAGTTGAACAATAATAGATAACTGTTCTCTGTGTTGTAGTTGCCAAGTCAGACAACTTTGGCTTGCCTGAGTCCGTGTGCGCGGTTGCTCTGCCATCCGCTCCCGCTCCGTTAGGGGAGCACGCAGTCTGCTGAGCACGCTGCCTGGCAGAATTGCTTTGAATCCCAGCCCGGAGTGCATCCGGAGCTGGGGAGATATTTGTGTGGGGGCTCGGTAGGGGCTTGTACGGAACCCAACCCCTCTCCTAGGAGAGGTGCCTTGAGGGAATTGGAATGCCGTGTGCCGCTCAGCCCAGCGCAGCACCATGGGAACGTTCCCAGGAGCCCTCAACATGCAGGAGATAAGATAGGAGCCGCTGCTGACGTGTTTGCTGGATCTCGATAGGAGAGAGGAACCTGCAGCAGTAAATGTCTTGGCTTCCATTCCCTGCGTGCTGGCATTCGTGAGGAGAGAACTGAGCGGGAGCAGATGATTGTTCTGCAGACGAAGTTAAACTTGAGGATGGAAAATGTGATGTGCACGAGCATCACTTCTTAGTAGCTCTTCATGTTTTTGGCTGTAGAAGATAACTGTGTAAAGGTCTTAACTGAAGTTTCCTTTGTAACATTTGTGAGAACGGAGAATGAGAGCCGACTAAAAGCAGTGCAGGAGAGCTGTGCCACCCCTGCCTTCTGGGGCGGTGCCCCCTGGGAGAAGGTGCCCATCGGGTAATTTCTGTGAAGCGCTCGATGGCAGAAAATTGCCTCTGGGTTTTGTGAGTGTTTTGAAAGCAGTGTAGCTTTGTTGACTGCGCGCGTTGATCCCCATCTGTTGTATTTTCTCAGCTCTACGACCCGGGTAGTGGCATTGCTTTCTTCGTGTCCCTGCCTGGTGGCCCAGGCTCAGATGCGGCCTCGCAAACCCTTCGTGAAAGTTTCGGTTGTCTTCGTGGGGCCCCGTGCTTCGCTTTACTCCAGAAGTGCCAATGGAAACGAGTTTGATAAATAAAGGAAATAAATCTATTGCAAAAATACGGATTACTTACGACAGTAGCATGTAATACGGTTTTAAGCACACCCCTGCTTTTGATGAGTTCCGCTGATTGCATCGCTTTGGAAGAAAGCAGGAAGCAGTTGTGGTCGGGGGGAGAAAGCCGTGGGTCTGGGGGCGTGCACAGCCTAGAGTAGCAGCGAGTGCTGGCCCCTGCTTGGCAGGCGGCGAGCCGCTTCGCTGGCCATAGGCTGGGCCACCAGTTCTCTGCAGGGGACGGAAGGAAGATCGTGCCACAGAGCGTGTGGCGGTGCCTACGCAACTGGGAGAAGCCTCCGGTGGGGCAGGAGTTGCTGAGTTACGGTTTCCAGCACGGAGCTTGCCTCTCGATTGCTTCTTCGGAGTCTCTGTCCCAGCCTGGTCACCCCGGCTGAAAGCACGCACCGGCCCCCGCCGCTGCCGGGGCGCGGAGGCAGCGCATCCTCCTTTCTCCTCCTGCTCTTTTAAGGCTCTCTTGGGGCCTCCCAAGGGTGTGAACTGCCTCACGTCCATCTGGTCGGTGGTATCTCCTCCTGGATGATACGGTTATCTGTGCTGCCAGTTCGGGCCCGCTCTGCTGCCGCTTTCCCTCGTCACTGCGGCAGCTCCAGGGCCGCTGCCCGTGTGCGGCTGCGGTACAGGGGCTGCGCTGGCACGTGCCTGGCACATCATGCAGCAGCCCTGCCTCTGCCTTGTGGGCTGACTTTGGGTGGGCACGGGGTACAAGAGGAGGTGGAAGAACTTGTGCTGTGACTATGGAGTGACAGTGTCTTTTGGAGCGTGGTTGAGGGAGGAGATTCTCCCCCTCCGCTCTGCGGGGTCCAGCTCTGGGATCCTCATCAAATACCTGTATTGGTTGGAGCGGGTCCAGAGGAGGCCACAAAGGTGATCCAAGGGCTGGAACCTTGGAGCCGGGGTTGTTCAGCCTGGAGAAGAGAAGGCTCCAGGGACACCTTGTTGTAGCCTTGCAGGGAGCTTACAGGAAAGCTGGAAGGGGCTTTTTCCAAGGGCATGTAGCGATAGGACAAGGGGTGATGGCTTTAAACTGAAAGAGGGGAGATTGAGATGAGGTATTAGGAAGCAGTTCTTCACTGTCAGGGTGGTGAAACCCTGGAACAGGTTTTCCAGAGGAGTTGTGGACACCCCTCCCTGGAAGTGTTCAAGGCCAGGTTAGATGGGGCTCTGAACAACTTGATCTGGTGAGAGGTGTCCCTGCCCACGGCAGGGGATTGGAACTAGGTGATCTTTAATGTCCCTGCCAAGCCATTTAATGCTTGTTGAAGTGCTCAGTAACTGGGCAAGAGAAGTAGTTGTTAAAGTGACTTAACTTGAAAAAGGAAGGACACGGAGGAAGGGAGAATCCTGGGTTTGGAAATGAGCCTGATGCTACTGAGCGTTCAGGTGGCGAGTGCGGTTACAGTTTCTAGTTTAACTAGGGGTTTTTTGAAACCCTCTTCTTCCTGTGACTGCCCTAAGTCTTCTGAACACCCAAGTCAAGCAGTTGAGAGTATTGGATGCTCTAGTGGTATTTAAGAACCACGGATGCTTTAGGCTTGCCCTCTAAAAATGGGCATTTAAAAATGCTATGTGTGACTGGACGAGCTTTGGAATGGAAAGTGTTCAGGGTTGCTGCTGTAAATTGTCCTGCAATCCAAAGGATGCCTTCCTGAAGACGATCAAGGAGTTTTGAAGTATTCTGAGAGCAGCCTGTGAGGCCACAGGGCATAAATTAATTCTGATTAGCCCACGGTGGAATGTGTCATTGAGGTTTTGAAAAGTTTCTGTTCTGTAAGGTGGATATCCCAGCGTGTTTCTCAAGGTGCCTTGCCGTGTTAAAACCCACACACCACCCCCCCGAGGGCTGCTCTTTAAATTGCCTGCCTGCTCTGTGATGTGTATCTCCAAAGCCAGCTGACAACCCCAAGCCTTGGAACATCTGCAGGGACCGCATTACAGAAGTGTGTTGGCACCCGTGTCGGCTCTTCCCACACATTCCAGTGAAGCTGGTGTGGCTCTGCTGGATCTTCTGACTCGGCTCTGTCCGGCTGGGTCGGGGGTTTGCCTCGGGAAGCGACGGCAGTTCCTGAGAGCTTGTGGTACCTGCTGCATTGGCAGGCTTGTGAAGCCTGTACCGAGGTGCTGCTCTGAGAACCTGAGCGGGGGAATGAAAGCTGAAGAAGCTGGTCACTAAGTTCCCTCCTGGAAGATGAGGCCTGCAGAATGTTTTCAGTATTGGGTCTCTTCCTGCAAGCTGGGTTCAAGGGATGCAGGCTGTGTGAAAAACAAATGTTGTTTTCTTCTCAAGTGAACTTCTGGGCTGGGGTTTTGTTCTTTTCTTTTCAGGGGGCCTGTGTTGGTTTTTTGTGCGTGTGGTTGGGTTTTTTTTGTTGTTGTTTTTGGTGGGGGTTTTGTGTTTTGGTTTTTTTGAAAAGCAAAGTATCAGATATTTGAGGGTAGTGCTCCCTGCCTTGCGTTGCCTGGAGTACAGGCAGGGCTGTGTGTTGGGGGCTGACAGGAGGGGTAGCTGTGCTGACAGATGTAAACAACTCCAGTTGCAACTTGAATAGGTTTTTTACTATCTCAGAGTTTCCAGGTTCATGTAAGCTGATGAAATTCTTTCCTTAAAAGTTAACTGTTACAGAAGTTACGGTACACTCGCTATAATTTGCAGATAATATTGATTTAAATAATTTGATTTAAAGAATGCCTTGTGCATCATGGCACATAAAAGTTATTTTTGTGTCCTGCTGCTTCCATTCAAGTACAAGAGGTGAAGCACCATCATGGCAGCTCTTGGAATACACAAGTTTTTTGTTCCCAGGCCGTTATTCATATTTGTGGAGGGCATTAAAGTTAAGAGACTGGTCTCATTTTTTATTTAGCCCCTCTTTTTTCAGCTTTCATTTAAAGATTGCATGTTTACAGTAACTCTTTAAGATTTCAAATTCTCAGTGCTTCTCTAGCAATTAACTTTGCTTGGTATTCTTCTGTTCATGGAAAAAGTGGAAGTGAAAGTCTTCATTACAGACATTGATAGATGCTGCGTCATAAAGCTGCTGGTCAGTTATTACTTTTTCAGGTGTTTTATGCTTTCTGAAATCTAGATTGGGTGTAATAAAAAACCCCAACTGGTGGCATACCTGAGGAGAAGTTTGTAGATTTAGAAGGCACTTCAACCGAGATGCTGAAGTTGGCTTTATCAGGGTACTGAAGATGGCTTTATCAGTTTTGTTAAGGATTAAGCTGTGAATTACCCTTTTATATCAACAGATATCATGGGCCTGCTACTTCACTGATAATATTTACAGAACTGATATGCCATTTTAGGTGTATTTCATGTAGTTCTCAGCTGTTTGGAAAGCTAAAGAGAGGAGTCTGTAATGCTCGACATCATGCTTTGTGTGTAGTCACTCATTTCTTTCCTGATCTGAGGATGCTCAAGTGCTTTCACTGCTGGATACTTTTTGGTAGCTGGTTTGTCAGTTCTGGCTGCACGTGCAAAAAAGTGCTATTTGAGAAACCTCTACCCCAAAATAATTTCTTCAGGAGAGTGGATTGATCTCAGATAGGGCAAGCGATAATGTGCAGGGCTGTTTGAATTTCAGGGGATGCCAGTGGTACGACACAGAGTTGGTCTGATGGAGTTTGGCAACACCTGCAGTTTGAAAAGAAAAGAAAAAGACTGCCAAGGGTCTGAGTCTCCTCAGCATTCTGTTGGAGGAAGCAGTCAAGAGTCCAAGGAGCCCTGTGCACGCGTGGGGCAGGCTGTGTCAGGCAGGGGCTCGGAGTGGCTGTGGGGACTGGTCCCGCACGCAGAACTCCCCTGGCTGCTGCAGCCTGCAGCCTCTCCCAGGCTCTGGGGGCCCAGCACGGGCTGAGCTGCCTGTGTGGTACCCAGTGGCTCTCGACGGATTTCCAGCTGTCTGGCAGTGCAGATTGATGGGCGCAGGGAAATTGGATAGGTCACTTTTGAAGCCCTTTGTCCGGACTGGTGGAGTTCCTGGGTGTGCTGTGGCATTTGTGTGCCAGAATGGAAACTGCCAGGCTGGGGGGAGCGTTGGGGGAATCCTCCCTTTGCTGCTTGAGGGAAGAAAAGAGTGTGAGTGTGCCTGGCTTCTCTTCGGGTTCCCTGCTTGTCTGAGCTGTCAAGTGGAGACCGAGTTTTCTTCTGGATAAATCTGGTGATGATGAGGCTCAGCTCCTACCTGCAGTTAGTTAATTGTTATGAGAGGCACTTAAAAGCCCAGGAATGTTGTCTTCCCCTTTCTTAGGCTGCACATGCTGTGAACACTTCAAGTCATGGATTCAGCTGCAGCTTTTCTCCCGGCTCTGGCAAAGAGCTGGGTTACTCTTCTGACTTTGCAGAATGTTTGCTCATCTCACGCCTCATTACGAGCCTGAGGTGGGTTTCCCCAGCCTCCCATTTTCGGAACTCTTGGTTAATGAACTCTCTTACTGTCAGGTCTCCTGAGCACTTTGCAGCCCTCATTAAAAAGGTTTCACTGCAGCAGGAAAGCTAAAAAAGGTAAGAGCAACTAAGTGGCACTGTTGAATCTTTGTCATGTATATTCTGCAGAAATTTCTAGGTTGGTTGTACTTTTTCTAGTGCAAGGAAAAGGTGGGAAGTGAAACCCATTGAAGCTGAAACTGAGTGAACCAGCCTCTGTCAAATAGGTGATAGAGCACAGGGCAGCACCAGCCAACCCCAGATACAGTTCCTTGAGAACTGCATTTCTGCATCAAAAACTTGTTCAGACCTTTGCCCCTCGTTTTTTCTGTCTTAAGAGAAAACAAAAATAAGCTGTTCTGATGTTGAGCTTTCTCACATATTTTTAGTCTCATCTGAAGCACAGCAGAGGTGCTTTCAGTTCAGATGTTTATTGGGTTTATTATCCTCACTAAAGACAGATTGCATTATGCCAAACGCTCTGTCCACACCTCCCCCTGAGCTCTGGACCCCTTACAGTTCTCAGAGGCGTTGTGAGCTGAACTCACTTGCCTAGAGGAAGCAATTTAGGGGCACTCTGAAGTTCTAATCCCAGGGCTTTTAAACATTTTTATTGAACTTTGGGGTTTGTAGATAATAGAAGCAGCCAATCCAGCACAGAAAGTGCAGTTGTTTGGGGAAAAGTGTAAGTAGCTCAGGTGGAGAAGGATAAAAATGAGGCTGTGTACATAACTACGAAAATCTTTCTGCATTGTGCTGCTTCCTGAAAAAAACTTGGTGCTTTCTGGGTGAGAATGCTCGCTGTAGAGTTGTGCCTTGGTCTCCAAATACAGTTTATATGCCGTGTGTAAAGAGTCATTGCTCTCTTGCTTGAGATACATTTTCAATTTGTTTGGTTTTAAAATAGACTTCTGTTTTCTATTGGTACAACAGAAGTTATGTATGTAGTTTATATCTTAAAAGAGCAGAA
This sequence comes from Actenoides lindsayi, assembly GCA_025331215.1. NCBI lineage: Eukaryota > Metazoa > Chordata > Aves > Coraciiformes > Alcedinidae > Actenoides > Actenoides lindsayi. Next base: position 9,257 of record WTSP01018052.1, on the reverse strand, counting down.
GTGGCCTCAGAGAAGAATCTATTTTGCACTTTCTTTGGGAAGTTGTGTGGGTAAACGATGTTCTGACCCAATAGAATTCCACAGTTTGATTGCTGACTTGCTGGTTTTTTTGGTTTTCTTTCCCTTTTTTTTTTTTTTTTAATGAAAAGAAAACAAGAAACTGTGACCTAAGAGCTTTCTTCCCTTGTGGATGTAATTCTAGAGAGATGTGTAGCGTGTAGGAAATGTGCATTTGGGTTATCTGTGCAATCTGGGTTAACACCCCACATCGATTCCTTGAGAGTCTTTGATTCTGTTGGTATTCTCCAGGAGATCTCTGCCTCCCTTGCTGCACCAAGTGCCCAAGCCTTGTAACCCTTCCCTGGGTTCCCGGTGGAAGCAGGGAGCATTGGGTGTGCTGATAAGGCAGGGAAATGGCACGCTGCAGAAAAGGATGGTTCTCCTCTTCCCTCTTGGAATTGCTCAGTAGGACAGATGTGTAAACCAGGCTCTGCCTAGATCATGGTTGTGTGCCCGACGTTTGCTGAGCACTTGATGGGAGATCTTCCAGCAGGAGTTGCCTTTCCTGCCTTCGCCATCCCCCCCACTGGCTCCAGCAGAGGCAGTGTCCCAGGCCAGGGGCTCTAAGGGGGTTACCAAAAGGGAAGACTACGATTCTAGGAGTCTTAAATTGGGTGCCCAGAAGGGCTGATGTGTGGGCTCTGCTCTCTTAGTGCTGGGCTAAGGTTTTGAAGATGAGAACTCGTGAAGTGCTCTGGTATTTTTGGTGAGTGCTTTAGAGAAGCCACTGAGCAAATTTATTCCGCCCTTGGAGTTTGAGCACTTGGCAATACGGGAAGCCTATTGCCTTTTCAGATCTTCTGCTTTTCCAGTAAAGAATTGTGACTTAATTATGGGAGCAACAACCTGTCTGCATAAATGGACTTGGGAGCTCTGTGGAAAACCAGCATGGAATCATACTCTTGGTCTGTTGAGGGGGGAAAAAAAACGTGTATCTATTAATAGAATTTAGTTAAGATGCGTTTCTTTTTTAGATTTTTTTTTTTTTTGTGGGGTGGGGATATATTTCCAAGATGTCTGTGTCATTGGTCTAGAAGGACGTGTCTGAAACTTCCTTGGTACGTGGTACCTTTCCTTCCGTGTTCCCCTGCACTGTCACTTGGTGGGATACGATGCAGAAGAGGTGACAGTAGGATGAGTGAGTTCTTTGATTACTCGTGGAAAATTTTGGTTAGAGGCACGAGGAACAGCTTGTAATTTTGTGTAGGAAACGGTAACGAGGAGGTTGGGTTAATTGTGATGGGGCAGAGTGACAGTGTGGGAAGGAAGGCTCTGCTCTGTAGGTCTCAGGTTGGCTCCCCATGATCACCCTAAAAGCAGACCTCTTGAACTGGGGTTGTGTTTCACTAGGAAAAAAGAATAGAGAGAGTCTCTGGGGTCGGCTCTGCACTTCCACTGCTCCCTTTGGCAGCACTGACATCCATATTCAGCAACTGGTTTAAAGCAAAGAATCTTTTTAGTGCTTTCTATTATTCTTTTGTTCTGATCTTCAGTTCTATGTGCTCATCTCTATTACCATAAGTCTTAAAATTCCTGCGTAAGGTGAGAAAGGCTTTAATTATGTTGAGGCTCGTGTCTGTCTTCCATCAGATTTGGAGCAGTGACTGACAGCAGCTCCTCCTTCCCCCAGAGAACAGCGGGAGCAGCGCTGGGTGCATCTTCATCTGTAAACTCCCAGCCCTGACACAGCCTTTGGGAGCCTGGAATTATGCTACGGTCGTGCAAGTTACTCCTCTCTTTCTCATCCCTCATTTTCCAGGCGTGTTTTGGAGGCTGCTTATGGAGCTCAGTCGTTTTGCCATTCTGCTTCTTGCCAAAAATCCCTCTAGAAAATCAGTTCGCCGCGTTCGTAAGGAAATTAGGATCCAATATCCTGGACTTTGCCCTTGCTGCCTGTCACAGAACGTTAATGACATTAACTGTGCCTTGGTGTTGTAGGTCTGGCGTGCCCAGACAGCACAGATCTGGTGCTGGGGTATCGCTGTGCCAAGCTGAAAGGGCTTCTCGCAGAGCAGGGGGTGATCACTGACACCGCATTTGGAGTCAGACCCGGATCTGGTAATAAAACCTGGTGTGATTTCTAGGTACCTGCAATAACAAAAGCTTCCAAATGTACAAAGCTCAGCTACCCTTCGGGGTTCTCAGCTGTAGCACTGACTTGTGTGCAAACAGAATGCTGCAGGCAGATTAAACCCCAGCCTTCGAATAATAACTGCGCCCAGAGTCGCTAACTGCTGCCTTAATTAGACGGAGCTTCAAAGCCTCTGCAGAGATTTTTCCACTACGGCTTTTCCTCCCTTCCCCGGGTTCAGCCTGCCCTATACAGATGCTTAATTTGTATGCCGGGCCCTGTGATAAAGCTATTTCTGTCGCCGAGGTTCCAAAATTACAGGCGCTGATGTCAATGCAGATGAGGCTAGCCTAATTTGGTCAGGAGAGGGCTCTGCCATGCAAAATCTTCTTTACATGGGCACAGAAAGGCCAGTGCCAAGGCTGGCAGGTGGCCGGTGGGTGGCAAGGAGCTCCGCAGAGAAACTTTCTTGTTGGTGCTGCTGCAGCCCGTGCTGCTTTAAGGAACAATATCACAATGGTGTGGCTTTTTCCAGCATCCCCGCGGGAGAGCTGAGGAAAAGGGAAACGCGACTTCAGTTTACAAATGGAAATCTTTTAATACCTATTGAAATGACTTGGGTTTTTTTCCATGCTAGATTCTTTAACATTAAACAGAAATTGAATTTAAGCTTGACAATGAAGGTAGCATCTTGTTACCTTCCAAAATGGAAAATGAAATTGAAAGCTGTGCTGCTGTGAAATCCCGGCGAGAAAAATGGCTTGAAAGCAGTGTTTAATTGTAGGAGGTCTGGAAATGTTCTGAATGCAATGAAATGCACGCTCGGGTTGAGTAGTGAGAAGGCTGTAGGATATTGTGTTTTGGGGAAGGCTGTAGAAGGGCATTAGGTGTAGATGAAGAAATCCCTGAACTTTTTTCTACTGGCTTTCCACCTTGTTTTTTCTACGTCGCTGTGTCAGCTGTGAAGTGTGTGTATATATATTAAAAAAAAGTGTTAATCTATTAATAGAACACTTTCTTTGTATGCTTGTTTCCATACCTCCTTCCATGCTCCCCCTAATAGGGGATTGCAATCATATGGCTTTTTTTGCCCGGGGATTTTTTTTTTAATATTAGTTTTGAGCTTGTAATTCCTCTGTTCCTTTGTCAGCTGCCTTTCTTAGTAGTGACGTATTTGGAAAAAAAAAAAAATAAAAATTCTCTTTCTCTGTATCCAAGAACAAACACCTTATGCTGACGTCTCTAGCTGAAGGCTGAAGCTCTTTGGTGTATTTCAGTCTCAAACACAGTCTTTTTCAGTTTAACACCTGCAGACAGAAGCCACAACATTACTGAAAAGCTCTCTCCGTTACTGGGTCAGCTTTAGCTGCAGTGGGCGAGATGCTGAAACCAGTCAGTGAGGGTTTGGTGGGAAGGCTCGGGCTGCCTGGACGGCTGGCACTGGACAGCCAGGGAAGGCAACAGCGACATGGTTTACGTGATTTACCTTGATTAAACTATATCAGCAAGCTTTTAAAGCATTCTGTGTAAGAAATTTGCATCTGCTACAGGTCAGAAGGAGAATTTGGGAGTACATAAGACAGGGCCCATAAATAGAAGGTGGGAGGGCGGCAGTAACACCGGGGAAGGGACGGGAGGTGTTGGAGCGGCCGCGGTTGGAAGACTGAGGTGTGCAGCTCTCCAGCTCGTTAGAGCCTGCCCAAGGTTAAGCAGTTCAGCTGAAACCGGTCTGCTTAACCAGTTCCGTTGAACTGGTCAGCTTAACCTTCATGGGTGTAGGTTTAATTAGCTCCGGGGAAAATGCTTGGAAGACTCGGAGTACTGCTGGGTACAGTCCGTGAGCGGGGTCTGAGGGAGCTGTTGAGAGCAGACCCGTCTCCGGGTGAAGTTGCTGAGCAGAGAGCGTTGGAGCAGAAGCTGTAACTCTGCTAATGTTGAAACGTTGGGGTTTTGAGGTGGAAGAAGTTGAATGTAGCTGGTCAAGGTAACTCCTCTTAACCCGCTTAGTTTTGCGCTTTGCTTTTTTGTGAAATGCTTGGGCCCAGCCAATGTGATCTTTCTTTGGATCTCTTTAATCTTTGTAAACTCTGTGATGATTGCTTAAGCTAATTACTGTTTTCATTTGTATTGCCATCAGACCGTAAATAAAATACTGTATTGATTTGTGGATGTGACAGCAGACACTGAAAGCAGTCTCGGTGTTCTTCAGTTATTTGAATGGGAGTGATCACAGGATAGGAAAAGAAAAGCCAAGCTTGATTTATTTCAGATGTTCTGTTGCCATCTCTGCTTAATTCGTTAATGTGAAACTTCCAGCTTTCTGCTTGAAATTTCATCCTTTTTTTTGACAACGTAATATTTTTGTGTGATGTCTAGCAAGGAACCAGAAAAAAGGATGATTTTATGTGCTAAACATTAAAAAGGCAGTAATTTTTTGAGCATATGCCTGTGTGCCTAGGGAAGTGCTGAAATGTGGGTTTTCTGTGGGAACTCTTCATATATTTTTCTGAATAAAATTTGAAAATGATACCTAGAATCCTTGCATAAATGCCCGCTCGTAATAAATGGAGACTGTGTTGCCTGGGGAGTCTCAAGAGATATGAATATTTTATTGTTTCTGTAAACGACTCTCTAAATCCTAGAAGGTGGATTGACTGTGTATGAAGGGGTTAAGAGGATCTTGTAGCAGTGCTAGAAGGAGTGGGGGAAACTTGCTAGTCCAGAACCAGGCAGGCAGAGCTTTCTTAGGTTGAGAAGGAGCTGAGCCCCCAGTTTTGGGAGATTACCCATCACTTAGAAACTCTTAGGGCTTTTTAAAGTTCAGTCTATTAATTTCTGATTCCCTTTCATGCCTGAATGAGAGAGAAGCTGTAGGGGCCGTGAAGCAGCAGAGGTGAGCTAGTCGTGCTCATCTGAGAATAAAAGTTGTTGGACAAGCTTTTCTCCAGTGGAAAAAACCTTTAATTTAGAGGGCGAACTTCTTGCATCCTTTGTGTCTTCTGTAGATAATTAATGAAGAATTATAAGATACAAGTGCTGTGACTTTTCATGCTTGCTCGTTGCTTACCAGCTGACATGTGGCTTTATTTATAAGCAGCTAGAACGGTTAGAATCTTGTACCTCTTTGCAGCACAGGCCAGCGTGGTAACTGCTTTAACCAAGAAGCTGAACTGCAAGTCAAATGCTGAGGTAACATTTTAAATTAAGACATAAGCAGGAGCAGCATTTGTGAAAGTTGGTTGGTGTGTGTATATGTTGTGAAATTCTAAAAGATCTGTCCTCAGTATCCATAAAAATAAGGGTGTTTTCTCCTCTCTCTCCTCCTTGAGCGCAGTGGTTTGTGGTTGGGCTGGGCTGTGGCAGTGCCTACCCACAGGGGTTACAAGAGTGTTTCTCCCAGAGTACCATTTAGTTACTCTCTGTTAGTGAGGTCTGCTGGAGAGAGAGGTCACACATGGTAGATAATGAGGAAGAAGAGTGACGAAAAGATGGAAACAAGTTGAGAGCTGTGGTTGTTTTTCATCACGTGCTGATGAATTGGTGAATGATGGGCTTATTCCTCCGCTGTCTTTACCTGCTGCTAATGGCAATAGGTTCGGTCTGGGCAATAACAAGTGCTGTGCCAGCAGAAACACAGCCTAGAAACCGCCGTGCCACCGGCCCCTGTGCTGGAAGGGGCTCCTTTGCAGGGCAGAGGAGACTGGGCAGAGATCTCCGTTCTGGGCCGGGCGTGTGAACTCGGGTCAGCCTGGAAGGCTGATGAGCAGCGGGCCCCAGGCTGCTGCCTGCAGACTGGGGTGGTGATGGGGACGGGGGAAGCCCCGCTGCGTTTAGACCGGAGCGGCATCGGAGACCCTGGAACGCCTGAAACGTGGTGCTGTTGCTTTATCACTTGAGTTTCTGGAGGTGTTACTGAAATGGTTTGGGTTTTTTTTTTTGTGGGCAGCCTTTAGAGACACTTCTGTAGTTACTGGGGTTTGTCAAGCAGCACTGAGTCATTTTTCAGGACTGCTGAAATGTGTTTTAAAAAAAAGGGGGGGGGGGAGAAAAGGATTGGAACAGATGGGTATTTAGAAATACACCACTGAAACTGGGAGCCTGTATTTGGTACTTCAGAGAACAGAGGAGTAGGAAACAGTGGGTTTCCATGTGGAGCCTTGCACGGCTCTAGGGGCAGGTGTGGAAATAACTGGGTCCCTGCAGATCGTGGGGGCCTGTCAATGGGGAGCTGGTGCCACGGGATGCCAGTTATCACAGTGAGAGCAAACCAGTGTCTTTAGCAAATTCCTTACTGGAATCTGTGTAACGACTGTTGCAATACCCCTGGTGCTTTCTGCTATATGGATAATGAAAAATAATGTCTTCGAAGGGAATTGCACAGGAAGGTTTACTCAGGAAAGGCAAAGATAGTCTCGAAATGTGCCTTTGCTTAGATGCAGCTACAGTGCTGTCTAACGGTAGGTTTGTATTGGAGTCTTTGGGATGTTTGTTTGGAAGTGGTGAGAGGCAGCAATTGCACTTGTGCACTGGAGCAGATGGTAAGGCCAGAGGAACCAGGGAATGCCTTGCGTGCTGTAGTGAAGTGTGTAGCACTGGAGATCTTGCCTTTTCAAACCCCCGTGTCTCTGCATGCATTGAGAAAATCAGTTGTAGAAAAGCTGAAGAGGAATCTGCTGAAAAGCAAGAAAGAAAAAAAGAAGACAGACAATGAAACAGCCTTAGGAGCTTCTGTAGTTTTGAAAGGACAAAACTGGGATACATGAGAGCTGTTCTTTCTGGTGTGCCCCTTCATCCCAGGGTGAAGCTGGGGCTGATGGTGATGTCCACAGCCCAAGGGTCACTGGTCGCACTCCCAGACCTCAGGTAGTGCAATAAATAGGATGTCATCACAGAGAATTTACTGGTGGTTTTTTTAGTCTCGTACCCCAGGGTGTAATAACGCTGCCGTGGTGCTTAACAGGTGGGCAAGGGGGGTTGTGTCTGTGTTCTGGTACTGAACTTATGTAGGAGACAATGGTTTCAAGAAAAGCTTTCAGTAAGAAGAGGCCTATTAAACCGCTTGCTTTTAGAAGAAAGAAGAGGGAAGGGCGGTTACTCTGTGCTGCTGTGCTTTCTAAGATGATGTTGTGTTTCTGATGTCAGGGGGAGAAAGTCTTGCTTCATCCATGGGGATGAGACCATCCGCACGCTCCGCACACATCTTCGTGTGTTCTGAGACGGGAAAACAGAGGAGACTGATCAGGGATTGCAAATAAGGATGACAGAGCAGTGCTTGGCCTTTCAAAGAGTGCAAGGCTTATTTGTGTTGGAGTTTCACTTGGTGGAGAATTCGGTCTGGAAGCGAATCTCCTCGTTGTCCCTGTTTATCACCCCCTTTTGTGTCTTTCCAGAGCAGTCTGGTAGGTGCTAACCCTTCCACTCCTTGTGTGCCCCAGTTCTACTCCGATCTTGGACAGGGGTGAGGAGGTGTGACCAGGTACCAGTCTTCTTTGGCAGCTTTGAACCTCCTGCCCTGGGCTCCAGTTGGAGTAAATGTGGCCTGCAAAAAAAACCCCTCCTGGGCTTCATCTCCTGCAGGTGTAAAGACCTGGTGAGGCTGCAGTGGTGCCAGAGGGCTAGTGCAGCTAGAGCCTGGTGGCATCTGGTGTGGGTTTGGGTCTTTCAGAATGACATCAGGCTGGTGGTGACCGATTGTCAGGGTGTCTTAACCTTGGCAAGGGTTTGCAGATTGCCAGTGGAGGTGGCAGTGTGTTTGAATCTCCTGCCATGACAGTTTGTATCTTGGGTGGGTCTTGACAGACCTCTCAGTAAGTGCTGCTGCATTCGTTAAGTGAGGCACCCGAAGGTCCGTGCTGAATGTTCTTGCCATGGGTTTGATCTGACTGGTGTTCAGGGCCCTGGGGAGGGCAAAGAGAAGTGTTTGGAAGGGAGTGGTGCTGCCAGAGCTGGTGCTGAGGCCCCGATTGTAGCTTAAAACCCAGCACAAATATTAGGGATCGTATTTTGAACTAACAGAACCCTGGGTGTTTTCATTCCGGAGACATCCACGGCGGCACGTGTCTCCTTTTCCTGGGGACAGGAGGAAAGGAATTTTTCCATTCCGAAGCTTCTCCCCTGGTAATCTGTGCTCACTTCTGTATTTTTTGCACATGGTGGAATTTGCAAGATGATCTTCAAGTAATAAATAATTATAGCAAGAGCAGAATCTTTGTATAATTTTCCTTTCAATTATTCAACTTCATCCTTTTAAACTCCTCAATATCCCACACTCCGTTTCTTTTTTTTTTTTTCCCCAGAAACCTTTTGAGACTTCTTTGTATTTCTGAAATGAAACAATTTTGTCAGCTTAAAATGGCAAAAATTGAAATGAGTCTCGAGGCTGCAGCAGGCACCCAGGACCACTTGGCTGCATCACCAGTGCCCCGAGTGGCAGTTTGTCTGCTTTCCAACCCTGGAAAGTGCTGGGTGTGTGTCTGAGGGGGTTGTAGGCAAGTTCAACTCTCAGACCAATAAATCAAAGAAACATTCCAGTTCAGGCATGTGTGTGGCTAGAAAGGCAGCACGGAGGGTGGCTTGGTATGTAGTGGACAAAGGAGGAGGTTAGAGAGCGGCGATCGGTTTCGATGATTGCATCTGGGCAGTGCAGTAACTTACTGTAAATAAGGCTGACCAAAGCAAGTTGCTAGAAAAGCACCCTGGAGGGATGGTTTGAAGTTTGGTTCATAGCAGATCCCCAGGTGGCAGAGATAAAAGGAACCTGTGACTGTCAGCTCTGGTGAAACCTGCTGGAAAGAGGCTCTTGGCAGCGCTGGACGGCGAGGCAGCCTCCCGGGCTGGCTCTGCCGGTCCGAGTGCCGGAGTGGGATCCCACAGCCTGGCACGCTTCGCTCTAGGAAAGCGCGTTACAAAAGCACCTAACGGTGGGTTTTCGTTTCCTTCAGCATTTCCGTGGGGTTCAGCGAGGTTTTACTTTGCCGTGTGCCCCGGTCGTGAAGGCTGAGCGCGGAGCTGGCAGCGGGACAGGGGACAGCGGGGCAGCGGGACAGGGGACAGCAGGCAGTGGGACAGCGGGCAGCAGAACAGGGGACAGCAGGCAGTGGGACAGCGGGCAGCGCGGCTGGCACGG
>WTSP01018050.1:0-30798 GCA_025331215.1 Actenoides lindsayi | reverse complement strand
CGGCGGGGAATGGCGCCGCTGCGGGTCCGGCCCGGTCCTGTTCGGCGGGGCTTGGCCGGGGAGCGGCTCCCGTGCGCTCCCGCCTTCTCTTCCCCCCTCCCTCCCTTCCGTCCCGACTCTTCCCGCCGCAGGGCGCACCTGGGTTGCAACTCGAGCGTTAAAAGGACGTTGTCGTTGTCGTTTGTTTTGTTCCGTCCTAAACTCTGGCTGTTCCCGTTGCAAAAGCCTGTCCCCCGGCCATCTCAGTGGCACAGCTCTCCGGGCTGGAAAGCCCCAGAGTAATACTTTACTGAGGTAATTCTCGCGTTATGCAGCAGAGTTGGCTTGCCTGTCTTAAAAGGATCCGAGTTTGCTGGGAGGTGAGTGGCGTTGTTTCACATCCTGGCACTCGGAAGCATAAAATACCCGTGGGCTTAGCACGCGGCGTGGTTCCCGGCCTAAATGCCTTTTGCCCCTTGAAGTTTCGTGGAAGTATCAAGTAGTTGACGTCTCGTTCCCCTCGGGGACACTCTGCTGTTCACGCTGCGCAGCCTTCTCTGTCATAGCAGATGCTTCTCAATATCCAGACACCCCTTGGGTTCCCCACTGAGCACCCAGAGGCACCAGGTTGGAAGCGCTGAGGTCCCGTGCGGAGAATCCCAGAGTCCCTGTGTACAGCTTAGGGTACCTCTGCCGGGCTCCTGCAGCTGCAGCCCTCCCTGCTCTAGAGGAATCTGACAAGGGAGGAAGGTACTTGCAGGTACACATCTTACGAAAGGGGAAGTGAAAAGATTTTTACTGTACTTTTTAATCTCAAAGTATTTTAACTACTTTTTGCCGTGTAGCACTTGGGATTAGTTGAAAACCTGGTGAGGTTTTGTGTGTACCTATCCTGTGAAAGGTCAGCACCTATATCACGTAACAAAAACGGCTACAATGCACATTTATTTTTTTCACATTTATGTTTAAGCTCTTCTTATGAATCTGAAACTATCATGGTGGTGAAACCACTCCTATGTAACCTCACTTGGTTTTGCAGTGCTGATTGTAGCTGCACGTATGCCTGGGAAGGAGATGCATGTTTATTTTTATCCTACTACAGGTCTTTAGTTCCTTTTGCTACCGCGTAAAAGGCTTAAGAGCCTTGCCCTAGGTTACTTCCATTCCTCTGCTGAGCAATTCTGAAGGTGTGAACAGAGTGTTTTGGGAGGGAGAGGAAGAAAGTGGACTTCTTTTGCCCAAGGAAGCATTAGGGAATGGAAAGGTGATAATCTGATTTCTCACTTTCTCCATGTTGATGGGAAGGGATCTAACTTCCAGATTAATTCTTAAAGTTTGTACTTGGTTAATAGAAGGATGCTTGTATTATAAATTAATTTCTAAATTAAATTCTGAATTGTGGAGTGTTGTTTTGGTTTTTTTTTTTACCATGTGAAATCTTCACTGGATATCTTTATTTCAGAAATCAAAAAAAATATTTCAGAGTAGAACCTCCTATAGCTCTCTTAAGTTTTCTGGTTTTCCTCACATATTTGAGTAATTTATCCATTTGGATGTTTCAAGTGGTAGCCAAACTACCTTTCACATCAAAATGTCTGGAGGTTTGGTGGGTTCCCCTTTGCCTTTCCATAATACTGCTGTTTGCAGTAGAACTATTCAGTGCATTTAAAAGGTCTTTTCATTCTTTGGAAACTGGTTGAAACTTAGCATGGCCTGGCTTCGGGTGGAAATAAACTCGCTGAGTATTACATCTCTGACAGGCTTATCTGTGTTAATCTGAAAGACACAGGTTTAGTCACCGAGGTAGTGTTGTGAGTAATCACAGAGTAACAACTAAGTGATACTGAAATACATTATTGAATTTTTGAATTAAAATTCTGATGAGTGATTTTATTGTATTTTAGAATCGTTAGGTTAAAAAAAAACCCTTAAATGATGCTAACTGCTGTAAAGCCAGGATGGGATGCTTTATTCCTGACTATCTGTTAGTATTGCATCAGAAACCTTAAGACTTGCCTGTTTTCGTGCATTGGTTGCCTTCTAACCTTTGTTCTGTCTAGCTGCTGTAGTTAATATCTATAGAGATGCTCCCTGTGTAGGAAGCATCCACCAGTGTATGGTTACACTGGGAATGTGTTTTGACGTGCCTTTTGATCATGCCTGCTTTTTTCATAATTGCATAAAAATACAAATATTTTGACTTGAATTGTTATGAAATGAGTCATTAAAGGGAACACGTTTCAAAACCCTGCAGTCGAGCAAAGAAACAATAGCAGTCCTTAAAAGTACAGCACAGAATCCCCAATTGATGAACTGGGTGTTTTGCTGGTTTGGTTTTTTTTTTTTCTTGTTTTCTTCAAATAGATTTTGACCCTTTTGAATTAATGCTAATCCAGTTTCTGTCGAAATACAGTTTTGCGGTCGCTGATAAAAGTAGTTGCAGAAATAACAGTTGTAGTTCTTCCAACAACTCATAAAAGCAGCAGTTCTCATCACTGTGATGAGCAGAACTATGGAGTTGTGGTTGCAGCGGAGCCTTGACAGCTCCCAAAAGTTGTTACTGGAATTGCACAACTCTGTTTTAGCACAAAGGTTTAATTTAAAATCTTTTGTGTGTGTGCGTGAGCTATTTATACAGCTCATTACCTGCCTTTTCCTACAAAAGTGCTCCATAGGTCTTGAGGTTAAATATGTTAAAAACTTGCTTATATCCTTGGTGTGCATTTAATCATTGTAATCAAATACTGGTTTAAGGAATTTAGAATAAATTGCTTTGTTTAAATAGAGTGTAACTGGATAGTAAAACCATTTTCAAGGACTAGGAGTAAAATTGTTTAGCTTTGGCAGTTCATGAAATAGCAAATTATAAAATGGCATATTATAAACCATGCATATATATTAGTTAAATATATAGACTGTTCTAAGCTTGGATAGTTTTTTGGGGGAATATGAAGAGGGCAGAGGAGACTGATCAAGTTATTTCAGCTTTGAGATGATTCAAGGTGTCAGACTTAAAATCAGTTGATCTTGAGACTGATAATTTGGAAATGATCAATAATTTTATTCCTCTGTTGGCTTTTTTTGGTGGTTTTGTTTTGATTGTTTTGTTTGTTGTTTTGGGGGGGGTGTTGTTTTTTTGTTTGTTTGGTTTTAGTTGGTTGTTGTGGTTTTTTTTAGTTTGAGCTGTACTGAAATACATGATTGGAAGCTGGAAATATTATTGACCTTTTTGATCTGGAAGGTTCTCAGCCTTTCCAGTAAGGCAGGCTTTGGAAGAGTCTTAATATTTAAAAGAGAGAGGCAGAAAAGTGTTGCTAACAAGCATTAGGTGGGTCTTAACTTGTGAGCATCGTGTTACCCTGGATAATAGCTATTAGCACTACTAAAATGCTTCGGAATTTGTAGTTTCTTCTCTGCAGAAGAAAAGTTCCAATGCTGCCCTGTAGTCCAAGAGAAAACTTCTATTTTTCCAGACTGGTAGAGAAGTACATGCCCTATTGTCAACCTACAGAGTTAAAATGTAGGAGGAACAGTTACTACATGTACTGTGGTTGTTTTTCTAGGTCTATAGCAATTTATCAGACTGCAGTTGTTTAGTTTTTGCAGTATAACTTAGATTAAGTAGCATCAGGATTCCAGGGACGCATCTAGATCTTTGCAGTAGCATGAGGAGATGCTGGCTTTTGTAGCTTGTGGTATTTTTCCTTGATGACTTACCACTTTAAGCTAGGAGTAGTAGTGGGCTTTCCTTGCCCCTTACTGTAGGGTCTCATGCCCAGACCTGTCAATCCTGCCACCTCCTCTTTCCTCTTCTACCCCCTGTCTCCCAGTTCATCCCTGTCCCACCCCGTCCAGGTTTGTTTTCAGCCAGCTTGGGGCCTGACTGTGAGATGTTGCTGCTGACAGGAGAGAGGAAAGAGGGGAGAACAGGGCTGCAGCAGCCCAACTGGAAGATCTCATCCTCAGGGGGATAGTTTTATGTTACACTAATTCCTGAAAGCTGATAGTCTTGCCTCCTGCCTACTCCTGTTCTAACTTCCTTCTCCTTTCCCCTGCATCACATCGATTGTTTGGAGTCCCAGGGAGTTGGTGGAGCCCGTTGAGTTGATAGAAACGTGGGGTTTTTTTCCCTTTGGAGTGTGTCTGGCCAGAGCAATTGAAAACTCTCAGTTGCTGGGAATGTGGGGCAGAGGATGAATGGGAATGGCAGTCCCTGTGGCAGCCTGCCAGTAGGTGTGATTGGATGGTACATGAAATAGCTGCAGAATTCAGCCTGTGCTTATTTCTGGCTGCTAACCAAAGTTGATACAGTATGGAAATTTATTCTATATTTGAAAGATTGCTGTCTATGCAGAGAATGCTCCTTAACTTGTAGCTGAGGAAAGGCATGTATTGCAATACATAAGAGAAATGACATTTTTTTTCTAGGCAGCGATTTTTTAATCGAGTAAACGTTTTGGGCCATTGTGGTTCTCTTGTTTGACCTCTGTTCCAGAAGTAATTCTTATTTTATTATATCTCTAATAATACTACTACTACTTAGTTTTGATTTAATACTTACGTTGCGTTTTATGGAGAAAATACCCATTTCAGCCAAGGAGACAGCTTTTCCTCGTGAGAAATGGGTGGGTGGCGTGTGACGCGCACGGGTCCAAGTCAGAGCGGAGCTCCGGGTGGAAGAGCCGACAGCCGCAGCGTTACGGTTCGCTGAGAAAAGCAGGGTGGGCGGGTGCTTTTTATTGGGTGGCTTTCCAGTGAATTGGATCATCCTGTTTTGTGCCACGACGAGAACCACGGCTTACCGGCGGGGTTGGATTCAACAGAACGCGTGTCGCTGTTTTGATAATCTCACCGTTTCCTTTTTTTTTTCTCTCCTCTATTTCGCTGAAAAGCATGGGAGGCACGATACCGCCTGCTCCAGCCAACGCTTCCACAGAGGAGACAAGTAAGGTGAGATACGAGGAATTTGTCATTGAAAGTTAACGTTTGGAGTCTGCAAAAATGACCGAGCAGGCGAAGGGAAAACACTGCTGTCAATTTTCACTCCAATAGGGCAGGTAAATGGGCTTGAGTGAGCGAGCGAGCGTGTGAGGGTTGGCTCTGAAGCCTGCCCATCGCATGCTGGAGATGAGTTGTTACAGATGGCTTCCTAGTTCAAGTATTATCATGCTCCATTTCCCTAATCCTGAACGCCTGATCTTCCGTGCAATGCAAATTCCAAACAAAGTCTTGATTTCTTCTTTTATGTTCTCACTGTCTGTTTATGCACCCCTTCTGTAGTCATTAGTGGATTAAATTATAGTCTTTGAATGAGAAGAAATATTAGCAAGACTGCTACGTGATGAACAGTTAACTGTCAACTTAAGGCAGTATTGTGGAAGAGGTTTTCGTTGTTCTTTGTTCATTTTTTTTTAAGGGAGATAATAAATTTAGCTTTTAGGTATTTATAGCAGGATTTTCCTAAGCTCGAAATTCTTTTGGAGTAAGTAGAATTTTCTTTTTGGGGGTTTGACAAGACAGTATGTCCTGAAATTAATGGTCTAGTTAGAACTGTATGGAGGGATTGTGTTTATGTAGTGAGTACAGTCTGTGACAATGAATGCAAAACCAAGCAACTTGTGTCTGTGATAAAGCAGAAGGTACTAAGTTGCAGAATTCAGAGGAGATCAGTAATGTAGTTAGAAGTTGATAGGAAAACTCCTGAAAAAACATTCCAAGTATGTGTGAGTGGCAAAGATCTCCGACCTTGACAAATGGAAACAATATTTTAATCATTGATGCTAGCTTATTGGTCACTGCTAAAGGACCCTTAGCATAATAGTATTAGATGGGGAGAATTTTTGATCCAAAGAATGTGTGAGGGAAGGCAGGAGGATGGAAGGGTTGGTTAGTATTCATTGCAAAACCGATTCTGAATCGGGTATTATTTGGATTAATTGGTTTTGATTATTGAATTACACAATTTGAAGGACAGGTTTTACCAATAATAGAAGTTCATGAGTCAAAATTTGGGCTCCGAATTATTTGCATGTGTGATAAGACGTAGTCTGAGAGGAAGAAAAAGGAGATTTATGTCTTAAAAAATAAACCAGTTTAGCCGTAGAGCATTCTGACGCTTTGAAGATGAGGTTTGGATTTTCTGACTCATTGTTATTTGTTACAGTGGGAATAGAATACCAGTCAGAAATAATACAAGTTTCTAAATACATTTCTTTTTCAGGGCAAACCAGAGGAACAGCCAGAGGAGCCTGTTAAATCACCTGAACCAGAAAGTGAAGAGAGTGACTTAGGTGTGAAAAATAGATTACTTTGTCTCATTTCACCAGTTTGAACATGATTAGGGAAATTGTTTCTGTTTGTAGATGGAGCATAATCTTGCTTTTTGGTTTTCCCCCAGAAATTGACAATGAGGGAGTGATTGAACCTGACAATGATGACCCTCAGGAAATGGGAGATGAAAATGTGGAGGTAAGCACAGTATTTTCAGTGTCTGTGGGAGTAGGAAAGGTAGGGAGAAATTTTGAGTTTAGCCAAGGATAGCAGCTGAGAAGAGGTGAGTACTGTATTAGCTAGGTAGCCAGCTGTTGGTTTGTCTCTTTTTTCTCCTAAATAGAAAACTTGCTGGTTTAAAACCACCAAGTCTTTTCTTATTCAAGGTTAGAGTCCATCAAAAAGTTCAGTGAGGAAAATCAGATCAGAAAACACCAAAAAAATTCTATGAAAACACCCTTGAAAACTAGATATACAGAAATCTGCCATTATTCATCTTTTGAGCATTTTCTGGCTAAAAGTAGTGGTGGCTAATGTCTCCAAGCTGAAAGCAAAGTGTGTTTTGTTTTGGTTTTTTGTTGTTGTTTTTTTTTTTTAAACTATGATTCCAATGCAAATTGGAAAAAAGAAAAAGAGAGATCCTGGAATCAGAAAACTAGAGCTCCCTTCTTTGGCACGGTTGTAGCGTGGTAATTCTGGCCTGGACTCCACAGCTTCTGGGTTTTGTGTGTTCTTCATTTTCTTAGGTAACTGAAGAGATGATGGATCAAGCTAATGAGAAGAAGATTGAAGCGATAAATGCTCTCAGTGAAGGTGAGGCAGGGTTTTAATACATATTCAAGGACTTGAGGTTTGGTTCTTGTTTTAAAAAAAAATGAAGTAAATACCTTGGGCCATTTTGAATGCTTTCAAGGAAGAGAAAATCCACTTCCTGTTGGATAATGTCGACGTTTAGCCTGTATCTGGGGCTAAACTATAGCAGTTGTTCTCTCACCCAGTGACCCCTCCCCAGCTGAGAAGGGGGCTCAGAAAAAAGAGGAGACCCATGGGTTGAAATGAGAACAGATTTACTGAAACAGCAAAACTAAGATTAATGCCAATGTAAAGTATACAAAGTGATACTCGGCCCAGTGTGTGGGTATAGCAGTCCTTGGGAGCAGAGTGATAAATAAGCCCCTCTGGGGATGGTAAACCCTTGAAAGGAGGAGTAACCCCCCATCCTCAGCAAACTTCACCCTTTATAATAAGTGTGATTTTTATGGTATAAGATACACTTATGAGCCAGTTTGGGCCAGCTGCTCTGGCTTTTGCACCACCCAAATTAAGCTCCTGGCTGAGTTAAAACTGCTCACAGCCTACATACCATGGTTGTCCTATGATTCTATCCCAGTAAACCCAGGACAGATACCCAAAACCATCTAGAACATGAAAACTTCTTTAAGTACTCTCTTCCCAATGCAGCTATAGTTTTGGGCAGGGAAGGGGGGAGTGAGCTACCAGAGTATCTTGATTACAAATTGATCATTATAGTACTTCCCTACATAGTATGATTAGTGTCTCTAGTGGTTTGTCTTAATGCAGTGAAAAGCTGTGCAATAAAGAGGTGGCTTCCTGTTTGATTACATAGAAAGTTAAATGTACAGATTTAACTAGGAAAAGTCTCTCTTTCCCTCCAGCATTAATCTTGGAGTTTGTACTTCAGTTACATAGCAAGATGGGAGAAATTGATCTTCCTTTGTTGATTAAGTTCTATTAAGAAGTGCCGAGGGATATACCACCCTATAAGGCAGGTTTGGCAATTTGGATGTAATTTTGTTGCATAATGATTGAAACTTTACTGGTACTCATATTTAGGTGAGCTTCAGAAGGCTGTTGACTTGTTCACAGATGCTATCAAGCTGAATCCTTGTTTGGCCATCTTGTATGCCAAGAGGGCAAGGTGAGTCATTCTGAACTAGTGATTTATGTTTCTGCCTGTTCTGTTATTTTCCTTAAGGAACCAAAATATAATGGCAGCTTGAGGATGTGTGTAAAACCACACTGTATCTATCTACATTAAACCACATGAGGGAAAGAGGGAGTTACACTTCATGCATTTTCTCTTGTATGTGATGAACTAGATTTACTGAAGCAGCCATATAAGGAATCTTGATAATAGAGATAGTAACAGAAGAATGTTCCAGAATGCATTTTTGTAATATGGCTTTTGGTATGTTGAGTTAGAATAATGCTGGATAACAAACACTTGTAAAATCTCTTTTTTTTTTTTTTCCCCCTGGGATTAAGATGATGATTGACATCTGCCCTGTTTAGAAGCAAAGTTAATTGTGAATCATGTAGATTCTTTCCCTCTTGAACCTGCTGAATGAATTTGTTCACTGTAAAGTAGACTTGTTTGTGTTCAACAGTCACATGTTTGAACAGAACACACCTATTTCTTCAACCCATTCAATTCCCACATTACTGCTAATTACATCTACCAGACTGCAAATAATGGATTTGGAACATTGTCAGATTTGATGTGTGCTAGCCCTAACTTCATAATGGACAAACGTATTTATTTTCTTGATTCTTGAGAAACTCTGGGCAAGTATGGGTTACAGAAGCAGGAATTCCCTCTTTTTTTTCTCCTGCTTTTACACCCCATATCCCCTAACTCTGGACAATTTTCATAGTTTAGTGGATCTTTTCCATAGCAAGGTATAATTCAAAGAAATGTTGAACTTGGATGACTTTCGTTTGATTAATTAATGTTCTTTAACTGTTCCATTCTAGATATCTTAACTGGTACATAACTTGTAGTTTTTTCCTTTCCATATCAAAGTTCTTGTGCTTAACACCACTTGTGTACCTCAGTACACTGTTGTTGCCATCATTGTGGTATTTTTCAAACCTCTTACAGTGCCAGGACTGGGATTAGCACTGAAAAATAAGAGTGTTAGGAGAAGTTTAAAAGTTACCCCAATCTGGTCTATGGTAGAAATAAGAAGACAATGTATTAGGATATTTTAAAACCTGCAGTGTAACTGCAGTGCTGATCAAGTGCTGCGAGTAATCCGCCTCTCTGGTGGACTTGAGTTTTGGTTCTGGGGTATTTGGGAGAGCAGGATTTCTGTACAACCAGCAGCACTGGAATGTGTAGCTTTCAGACAGTTTCCTGACACATTGGCCACCTGTTTGTTTCTAGAAGAGAGCACGTGACTTTGTGCTTGCTTTATAACAAGCCTTAATAATGAAGTTACTTAAAGGCACTCTTAATTGCTGATAAATTGTTTTCAAGTAGATGTAAAAGGGCAGAAGTTCTGACTTGGGAGTATCTTGATTATCAAATACTTTTGACAATTCAGGAATATTTATTTATTTTTTTTTTAGTGTTTCCTTCAGAGATTTTTAATTTGAAATGCCTGAGTCTCCTACAGTACTGCTCTACTAGTTAATCTGATATGCTTATGTACTGTAAAATTTGCTGTTATTTCGTGTAACTGACAAAGGATCGTGGCTACTTTCTGGACCACTGTTTTGTTTTGCCTCTTTTCATTTTGATGACTCATTTCTTATCTCCTTTTGTAGTTCCTGATGATTCTAGCTGTTGATCCTTGCAGCCCATATAACTCACACTTTCTTTGTCTTCCCGTTTTAAAGACTATGTAATATGGCATGCATAACATTATTTTTGTTTTCTTTGAATTGCTAATTGCCACGGGCTATAAACTCCAAATACCATGGAACCAAAATGTCCTTTGCATTTACGTATCCTTTCCTTGTGCACTGAAGTTAGTCTTGCTGTCAAGGGCTTGAGTCTGAACAATGAATACTTTTGCCTCTTGCTGATGATTCACCTGCAGTGTGGGGGGGGAACTAAATTTCAGTGACTTCATCTTCTTGAACTCAGCTCTTCAAATGTATTATCTCACTAGCTTGCTTATTAGTCATCCAAAATTATTTCCAGCTCAAGTTAGTAACGGGGTATTTCAGCATGTACAATAAATGTTCTTGTTCCCACAGTGTTTTTGTGAAACTACAAAAGCCAAATGCTGCCATTAGAGACTGTGACAGAGCCATCAAGATTAATCCTGACTCGGCACAGACCTACAAATGGAGGGGCAAAGCTCACAGGTAATGAACTGCACCTGTACTTTATGTTATTTTTACTTGGGGGGAACAATTTTCTTTATGTATTCTCTCCTCTATGTCTCTGAACTGTGTTCAGTGACACTTCTTACAGTCTGTATAAAAGTGGAAGGAGTAAATGCTAGTAAAACTTTTTAAAAAAAGAAATAAAAAAAAATAGGGGGAGGAAAAAAAAAAGGAAAAAAAGTAGTAACTTTAATCAGTCTTAAGAGAGTAGTTTGTTAATGTCTACAGTTTTAATAAATGACCTGGACCCTAAGAGTGAGAAGACTGGAGCATAGTTTGGATTAACACCTCTGTCTGTGAGCAGAAGTGCTTTGACCATTTAGAAATACCACCTTTTTTTTCTTATTGTTATTATTAACTATTTATTTATACAAACTCTTGATAAGATTTGTGCACAGTAGCTTGTATGGACTCTTCAACTAAGACATGGTGCTTCCTGTTCGTTAGGATGTTTGAGTGCTGAGTAAAGAAGGTCCACTTAAGCTTGAGGTAGTAGTGATGTGGACTTCCAGAACACTGAATGTGTAGTTTTACACTGAACATGTGCCTAGACCTGCAGAGTATTTTTATTAATGTGCTTCATGTGTTTTGCTTGGGTACCTTCTCCCTGCTACATGCTTCTTGTTTATGGCAAACAATGACACTACCTGATTGAGGTTTGGGGTTTTTTTTCCTCATTACTTAAAGCAAAAGTTACTATAAGAGTATGAAGCAAGCAAGTGCCCTCTTAACAGCACCTAGTGTGCAAGTTGCAGAAAACACCGTGATGATTAAACTTCTAACTTCTGAAAGTCCATAAAGCTGCAGCTAAAAATACTGAATGTTGCATGGTTGTAAATATTTTGAAGACCTCTTAAAAGTTCAGTTTGCTTTTTTCCTTCTGATTGTTGGTATCTCCTGAATTCCAGACTTCTGGGTCACTGGGAAGAGGCTGCTCATGATCTTGCATTAGCTTGTAAGCTGGATTACGATGAAGATGCTAGCGCCATGCTGAAGGAAGTGCAACCAAGAGTAAGTAGGGAGACAATGGAGGTTCCTTTATTTGAGTGATATTGCTGCCTTCAGATTCTTCCAATATGCACTGGCTTGTGGGAGCATGTTCATGTGTCACCTGACACTTCAAACTGAATTTATAAATACTTCTGTCTTCAATCACAGCTGTTTATGTCTGTGTGTAGGGAAATTGTGTCTCGGGGGCTGAACTACGAAGTAATAAATTCGTTTTTAAAGAATCTGAAGCCGTTCAGGTTTGTCAGACATTTTATAACTTAAACTAAAAACATTCAGAAGAGCAAAAGAACGCTGATAATAGATTTATTTTTTTTCAAGATGTTTCTGAATTGATCAAAGCTTTATCCTAAACGCGTTTCACAAAGGATTTGTTGCTGTGATTTGCACTTTCATTAATCTACCTCATGAGGGCAGCATCATGTCTGTAAAACAGCTTTTCAGTTTTTCTCAAGTGGTTGATCCCAGCATTCTTCTAAGAAGAAACTTTTGAGTAACAAATGTAAGACTATTGATAGCAGGCTTTCTTTTTCACCTGTTTTGCATATTCTTTTAAAGTGGTTAACAGACCACAGATTGCAGCTGTTGCATCGCATTTACATGTCAAGGCTGGGAGGAGGTGGAGACTGCAGGGCTGGCTTCTTGTAAGAAGAGAACTTGAGGCTGTCCCTGTGTCAGACAGAGCCAGTTCCAGTTGGCTCCAAAACAGACCCTTCTACTGGCCAAAGCTGAGCCAGTTGGTGATGCTGGTGGTGCTTTTATCATAGTGTATATAAGAAAGGGTTAAAAAATGCAGTACAACAGCTGAGAGAGAGGAGGGAGCAAAGGAGAAAAAAAAAAAAAGAGAAGCAACCCTGCAGATACCAAGATCATTGAAGAAGGAAGGGGAATAGGTGTGCCAGCCATGGGAGAAGAGATCCTCTGCAGCCTGCGGAGGAGACCATGGTTAAGCAGGTTGGTCCCTCTTGAATCCATGGAGGTCCACACTGGAGCAGATAGCCACCCTGCTGCCCATGGAGGACCCCATGCCCTAGCAGGTGGATGTGCCCTGAAGGAAGCTGCAGCCCATGGAGAATCCACACTGGAGCAGGCCCATGGCAGAAATTGTGGGCTGCAGAGAGGAATGCCCACAGAAGCTGGCTTTCTGGCAGGGGCTGCAGCCCATAGGGGACACATGCTGGAACAGACTGTTGCGTAAGGATCACAGCGTGTGGGGAGGACCCACATTGGAGCAGAAGAGTGTCTGGAGGAAGGAGTGGCAGAGCTGCAGTGTTATGACCTGACCACAGCCCCCATTCCCCTGCACTGTTCAGGGTGGGGGAAGGAGGTGGAAGAGTGGGGAATGAAGGGGTGAAGTTGTGCTTTAGGAAGAAGGGGAACAAGGAAGGGGGAGGGTAGTCTTAGTTTTGTCTTTGGTTCTCATTATCCTACTCTATTTTTAATTGGCAATAAATTAAATTGATCTTCCCCATGCTGAGTCTGTTTAACCCATGATGGCAGTGGATTAGTGATCTTCCTGTCTTTAGCTCAAACTAGGAGCTTCTCCATCTTAATTTCTTTCCCTGTCCCGTTGAGGAAGTGGCTTGAGAGAGCAGCTTAGTGAGCATCTGTCAGCCAGCCAAGCTTAACCCACCACGTGGATAAACATTCCTGTGTCTGAGAGCTTCAGCTTTCAGTTTTCCTCCTGTGTCTTTGTAGAAGACACCGTCTGCAGCAAAACAACAATGGAAACAATCTAACCACCTATTAGGCTTCTGTGTTGGACGCTATTGATCAGGAGTAAATGTAATTTGGTTTTAGGTCTCAGCCGTTTTTGTAAGAGGTATAATTAAAAGGTTCTTCCTCAACCAAGCATTATTTCCCAGTTAATCTGTCTGTGCCCAGAAACAGCAGACTGACCGTGAGACATTGATGTGTAGTTGCCAGCAGTATGGGAATTTGTGTATGTAGCTCAAAGAAAAATGTATGATCTTTTCATGGGTGAATTTTTAATTGTTTTTATTTTTGAATCTGTAGTAAGTGAAGATAATACATTCACCTCGTTTATTCTCTTCCCGGTTTCCTAGCACTTTATCCTTTCTAGCACTTTCTGCTGAAAGTCTGAGGCAAATTCTAAAAATGCTTAGTTCATTTTGAGAAATACTTAGAAACAATGATAATCAAAACACTGGAAACTTTGTTTCATTAAAAAAACCCAAAGCAACCCAAAAACCAAACCAAAACACACACGCAAAAAAAAAACCCCAACCCAAAATAAACCACAAAAACCAAGGAACAGCAACAAAACAAACCACTTACCTCTCTCTTAATGAACTGTTGAATGGCCTTACAATCAGGTTCTGATAACATGTGCTGCATTCAGTGTAAGTCAGTCCTGCTGCCCGTGTGCTTTCTCTGGCAGATGTACTTCAGGAATGATGTGTCATGGAATGACTATCTCCTAACTAAAATAAGTTGCATCAAAACTTCACTACTTAGCAAATAATTTCTTTGTTTAAAGGGTATTCTGAAAGAAGAGTATCCATTGTAGTAGTAAGTGGTATCTCTGTTCTTGAACTTGGATTTTGCTGTGCTTTTTACACAGTTTCATTTCATTCAGTTTTCATTATACACAGTTTGTGAACTCCTGAACTGTTTTTTGCAATGCTGCCTCTGTATGGATACATTCTGGTTTCAGGAAAGCAGTGCTACAGTTGGTGTTCTGTTGTTACAAGGAGCCCATAGTGAAGAGCCTTGGGGAGTGCATTGCTAACTACTCTCTTCTGCAAGGGTTATAGATTTGAGAGACTTGAGGAAAAGCTAATAATAGGAAGAAAACTTTCTCCCCGCCAGCCCTTTTTTGGTTTGGTTCAGGAATTCTTTGGTCTGCTTATTTCTAGCCGTGCATGCTGCAAAGGCATCTGGAACAGCAATAACACTATTGGAAAAGTGTGTGTGCGTGCAGGGGGAATTATACTTCCTGCTGTTGTACCGCTGAAAATTCCCTTTTTCAGGGCAGTTGCTGGTTTTAGCCCTGGAGGAATTAATATTTCAGTATAAAACCACTAAGGGACATGGAATAATAACGTGTTTAAGTTACAACTACGTTGCAAGTCCCAGAGCTCTACAGCAAAAAAGTATATTAGGGTGCATGTTCTGATGCACCCTTTTTATGGCTGAGTTATGAGTTACGGCTGAGTAGATGTGAATAGCTGATTGCCATGGAGAGGAAGTAGCAAACGGCCCCTGAAACAAAGGAGCTTTTGGGGTGTGAAGTCAGATGTTATTTGTAAGAACTGGTAAGAGCAGATGGGTACGCTTACATGTGTTTTGTATTGAAATACACTGTTTGATGGGCTAGAAATGTGTATGAAATCTTGGTATTCTACTGTAACAGGCTCAGAAAATTGCAGAACATCGTCGAAAATACGAGCGGAAGCGTGAAGAGAAAGAAATCAAGGAAAGAATGGAAAGAGTGAAGAAGGCACGGGAGGAGCATGAGAGGGCACAAAGGGTGAATACTTAGGCTTTAATATTACTTAATTTGGAGAGAGTCATACTACTTTTGGTTAAAATGAATTGCATAGAAGAATTACTTTAAGTCTTAGAATTAAATTTTAGAGAGTTGATTTCTGTCTTGGTTACTTGGCAGATAATGAAATGTGGAGAAGAGGGCATTGTACCGTACCTGCTTTTATTGCTTATGACAAAAACAGGCTCTGGAATCTCTAATCCTGTATTTCAATAAGTCAGCTGCTGTGTAACTGTATCAGAATAGCTTTCATTTAAAGTACTTAAGTCTCCTGAAGCAGAAGGTTTTAAATTCCAGATAATGCTTTGCATTTCTCCCTCACTTCCTGACAGTTTGCTTGCTTTTTCTTCATGCTTTACTGATGTATTTCAATATAGTAGTTATAAAATTCTAAGTTGAGGAGCTAAACGGAATCATACAGGGTGTATTCAGTAAAAAACATACTCTGCATAACTTGTCTGCAAAAAACATATTAAAATAAGAGTAGACATTGCTATTTCTTGTCAGTGGTTCTGTACATAGTGAAGTGTTTATGGCAGTAGCCTACCTGGCTGAAACACTTGAAGCTGGGTTGTTTTGTTTTGGTTTTCCTCCTCCTAAAAACAGCTGAGCAGTAGAAAACAGGTTGCAGTTCCAGTGCTTTGTGTGGAATGATGTGCTTTCACCTGCAGGAGGAAGAAGCAAGACGGCAGGCAGGAGGAGCTCAGTTTGGTGGCTTCCCAGGTGGCTTCCCAGGTATTTTATTTTTAAGTACCAATGCTTGAGGTAGAGGTGACTTGACTTGTTTCCATGTGAGTATTATAGCCACAGCTTTCATAGCATTTGCTCGCAAGACAGAAAGAAAAACACTTTATGAAGTTTAGAACTTGTCTACAAATAACTCTTCAAGCAGTAATGGGAAAAGAGGTGAGACTCTCTTAAAGAGGATTGATGCTGGATAGCAAATAGAGAGAAGACAAATCAATAATGATGGATAACTGAATGAAAGGATTTCAGTCTGAGAAAGAGGCAGTATTTGCTTAATATGTGTTGAAAAAACTAGTATTAAAATGTTTTCTAAATTACCCAGGATGCCTTGGACCCATTCTGCTTAAGAAAAATAATTTTAAAAGTAGAAAATTTGGATTATTGGGGAAATCTGTGCTGGTTGTAAGCTATTGTAGAACAGAGTAGTTTCTCAAAGGAGGAGGTAGTGCAGTTCACCATATAGAAAAACTGTCCTTGAACAGTTCCATGAAAATTGGGCTTTCTGTGTTATTTTTGGGTATAATAAGTTGGGGAGAAACAAGAGCAAGTACTAATGTGCCTTGTACTAGATGTAGGCTGTGTGCATGCTCCAGCTTGTCAGGGGAATGAGAGACCGTTACCTACCCTGCTCAGCACAGCTGGGGTAGCTGCTCCTTATGGATTCAAAACCAGATCCTCAAGCATTTTGCTTCAGGGATTTTTAAATTTATTTTTTTTTCCTCTTTCCCCCTTCCCCCCTCTCTCTCTCTTTCCCCCTTTCTTTCCAATTTATTCAAACCTAAAGTTCCTGCCAAATGTGGAATGTGCCTGGGACATGCTAGTACTGATCTGCTTTTGTCGTGAGTTGTTCACCCCAGGCATTTAAACTGAGTTAAATTAACCAGAAAAATAACTGCATCTGTGTACAAGGTGCTAGAACCTGACACTCACTACAAGCCTCCTAGTCAATTGGGTTAAAAACATGAGTGAAATAAGATGTGGATCTGGAAAGAGAAGGTGAGGAGACCCTGCTTTCCTTTGAGTGAGCCAGCTCTAGCTTTATGGGGCACGTGGCTTTAGAAGTTTGGCAAAGGAATTATGTCTTGGTCTCTCTCAGCGAGCCTTCTGTATAGATGAATTAAATGTTTTTCATCATGCATTCTTCTTGTTCTGGGTTTTCAGGTGGATTTCCTGGGGCTATGCCTGGAGGTATGCCAGGAATGGCAGGTATGCCAGGTCTCAATGAGATTCTCAGTGATCCAGAAGTTCTTGCAGCCATGCAGGTGAGTATTTGTTACAATCAAAGCAAAATGTTCTGAATGAGGGAAGAACAGCACCTGTGAGCTAAGGGAAGGAAGAAAGATGTGACCTTCTGGATAGCCATGGGACACTTCCTTATTTCTGCTGTGAAACTCTCACTTTCTGTGTGTGGCACCAGACTATTTGGAATCAGTATTTGCTATTTCTCAAATTTTTGGGAGCTTAATTACAGATGCGCCCCCCACCCCATACCTGTGACAGGCAGAAAGCCAAAACCTATGTGCTATGTAGAATTCTTCATCTCTTTTGAGTCTCTTGAATAGTTATTTTCCACATGGTGTAATTCACTGGCTCCTTTTTTGAATGCACGCACATTGTGACGAGACAATTTGGCACAAACAAAAAATTTTTCTTGTAATTACTGCATTGCAACACAATATATTATGATAATACCGAGATGAGAATTGCCTTTCTCTTAGGGGATTAAGTGTTTGCTTTTTGCCAGAGGCAAAATAGCATCAGAATAGTCCTGCACCTGCATTTCCTAAATTCACGTTCAGAAAGCTTACTTTCCCAGTGGGCTCGATGAATTGCTCAATTAATTGCTCAATTAATTAGTTGCTCAATGTCATGGCTACTTTCACATAAGAAAAGTATTTCAGCAGATGAAATAGAACATACATAGTTGCAACTGTATGCTAAGATGATGAAGTATAAAAGTGCTTTGTCACTCTTGCTGTATTGCTGTGGTTAAGCTAGAGTTACGTGGTGTTCTCAGCTCATTGAACAGCTCTGATCCCCATCTAAATAAAAGCATCACAAGGGACCCTTATTTGCTATGCCTTGCAATCACAAAAGGCATCACTTTTCATGCAGAAGTTCATGGGTTCCTTTAATGGTTGCTGGTGTTTAGAAACACACCTTTACTTAGGCTGCCACAGTCAGCAGCATTGACTTGCATGCAAACTCTGCAGAAAAATCCCATGGCTTGTAGTTGTATTGGTTACCTGGGGAACTTCTGCTGCAATACAGGAGTTTGAAATTAGAGTTGCTGAAAACAGAGCTTTGAGGTGCAGCTAAATATTAAGTGCTTGACAGATCTGCTTAAGTAGACTCCATTGCATGCTGATTATACATACCCCAACATAATGTAAGACTCTCTTGCAAGAACATGTGTCAGTGGTCTTCTCTGATAATGCAGGTGGGCTTTAACATGTGGAAACCATCAGTAAAGCCTTGAGTCTCTTGCTGAGCTCTTTGTACAAACTTTCCATCTATCTAGATAGGATTCAGTCAGCGTTTCACCTATGTCTGTGCTGCTGCTTTTTCCTGAAATGTCCAGTTGACTGCATTTTGGTCCTCTCTGAATTGGCAGCGTAAGTTCTGGTCTTAAAAGATGGTAGTTTCTACTGCCTGGCTTCTGCTCAGTGGAGCTATGGAGCATGTTGATGGATAATTGCAGCTGCCAGCTATTATGTAGGTTATCTGAGGTGTTATGGAAGAGTCTGAAAATACTGAATCACACAAGTCTCTCCCCAGTCACTGTTCTTAAAATAATTATTTTAACTGACAGTATGTACAGGCTTTACATAGTGAGAAGTTATTTCTGAAATGTATATTCTGAGAGTAAAGACCTTCTTAATCTCTTCAGAA
Organism: Actenoides lindsayi; assembly: GCA_025331215.1. Classification (NCBI taxonomy): domain Eukaryota; kingdom Metazoa; phylum Chordata; class Aves; order Coraciiformes; family Alcedinidae; genus Actenoides; species Actenoides lindsayi. The sequence continues at coordinate 12,254 of WTSP01018050.1, read as the reverse complement.
TTGGTGACTATCACCTCATCATCTTTGGGACTATTATCTGTGAGCTAATATTGAAATATGCCTTGAGTCTGTTAACTTTCTGATAATACCTTACAACTGTGTGTGCCTGAACGTGAGCTGTGTTAAACTGGTTATGCTGTCAACTTCAGCTTGTCATTTGTAGAAGCAACCAAGGAACCAGAGATGGGTATCTCTGGACATGTTCAGAAAAGTTACTGCTCGTCATTGTCATAAAGATACAAATCTCTTCAAACTAGTATAAAAACTTATTTCTTGATGAAGATATATGATTCCATTACCCAAAGATTAGGTTATTCAGGATATCTCCTTTCTTCTCCCCCCCCCTTTTTTTTTTATTGTATCTGATATTAGTCTTGTATGCAGAAAAGACTCAAAGTGGTAAAACTTCTATTGCATTTCTTTTCATAGCTGCTTAACAGTAATTGTGACCTTTGCAATGACTTCTAATGGATGCTATTTTAGCTCTTTTGCCCCTGAGCTTTTTAGTCTCCATAAGAATTGACTGAAACTTTTGTGTGTGTTTCTCTTAATTTACTATTTTGTCTGTCTGGAGCATTCTGTAGTACTTCCTATCTTGCATGTGCAACTCCTTTCTCTGGACACAATATGATATTTGTGTTTTGGAGAGTGTCATGGATCAAATACAAGTTCTGTTTAAAAGGAGTGCTGTGTAAGAGGAACCTATGGATTCCTTATTTGATATGTGACTCAGATTTCCACTAAAATGTGTAAGTTGGAAAAAAGAATAGTGATTACTTTTTCCTGAGAAGTATTTTTCATCCTTCTGCAACTAAAGACTAGAGCATTAGAAAATGGAATGTTTCACTAAGGCCATTTTTATGCACTCGTACCCATTCCACCTTGTGTACTAAATATTTCCTATGGAAATGTTGATATCCTCAGTCATAAACTTTGTTCTAATATCATTGCTCATCAAGGCAAAACCTTGGATGTGTTAAACTTTTTTAAAATGGAGAATATATATTTGGTGTCTGTTTTCTGAACTTCAGCATACTGTTTTTCATAGACTTTGCATATTTCCTTTTGTGAGGGAGACAAAACACTTGTAAATCCTTCTAGCACAAGATAAGACTTGCCTCTTGGTTCCCAACATGTATTAAAACATGATTGAACCACGTGGGTGATTTCAGTGGAGTCCACACCTACCAAGTGCAATTTTGGATCAGACTGGTTAGACAGCTTCTTTCCTGTGTCTGATGGTAGAATCGATAGAGGATGGTGGTGGTGTTGTAGCACAGACAGCTCTGAGGAACACCAGTTGGTTTTTGATGGTTTTCAAATAATACATCTGCCGTAGTAATGGCCTAGAAGTCTAGGGAAGATTGTATCTTCCAGTGAAACTACTGAAATGTGCTAGAAAGAACAGCAAATGAAATCACAGCTAATGCAAATGATTTGCATTGGACATAAACTGCTTGCACAGCTGAATTAAAGAAAATTTCAGTCTTTTCGCAGGTTGCTTACGATTACATTTGTCCATGCTGAGATGTAAAATTGGTCTATAGGTTTATTAAAAGGCACATGTAAAATGAGTAAAACCAATTCTAGTTCAATGAAGGCCAAAGGTGTATTAGAAGTACAGTATTATTAAAATATTCATGCTTCTCATACTAAATAGAGAAGATGAAGTTGTTAGCTGTTTTTCACCACTGACTTTTATGTATATGTGAATGTATTTATCAACTGCAGCACCAGTAGTGTGATGAGAGATAACAAGGTTCCCTTTCACATGTGATTTCTCAGAGGAGGTGGGCAATGACTAACAATTACATGCATTTGTTAAAAGCCAAATGTTGCTGCATCATCTGCTTAGAATCTGGCAGATTAAAGTTTTTAGCTGCTAGGAGGAGAAGGGTGAAAGGGCAGAGTAGCAGCTATTGCTCAGAGGAGGGTTATCCTGTCATGTATGCTACACACAAATTGTTCAGGCCTCCTCCAAAATGCATTTGAAGGTGCCTGAAATGCAGTGGGTGTGGCTGTGTTTGGTGGCCCCTGTTGTGGGGAAAAAAGAACTTATATCCCCCTTCTCACACATCGAGCTATTACTGTGTAACAAGTTTGGTAATGACTGGTGTTTACTGATGCAATGTTAACAACATGCACTGCATCACTGGGTTCTCTTTAGAGACCTCTTGCCCAAAACTCTCGTTTTGTCATGGACTAGCTTCATGTCGGAGCCACATAACCACTGACTTTTGTAGTCTTGTTTTATAAATGCCCTAATTTTTTGGTTTTTGTCCTGCAGGACCCAGAAGTTATGGTTGCATTCCAAGACGTTGCCCAGAACCCAGCAAATATGTCCAAGTACCAGAACAACCCCAAGGTCATGAATCTCATCAGTAAATTGTCTGCCAAATTTGGCAGTAAACCATAAAATCCCTGATTCTCAAAAATCATATCTGAATGGGAAAGATTGGATTTGGCTAACCAGTGTTGCAATAAAACAAACCATTGTACCTCTTCTTAAGAAGACAAATGGGGTGTTTGAAGGAGAACTGCTCTATAGCCCCAAGTGTTGACTTCAGTGATTGGTTTATAGCGTTCAAATTACATTCAGATGACCTAGTTTCAACCATCCTCCTTTGTCCTAGAGTTGCAACCTTTTATTGTAACTATTACAGACCGATACCTTTGAATTAACACTCTTGTAAGAAATTGTAATAATGCAGGAGTATAAGAGGAAAAAACTGCTGTTGTGTTGTTTTGGATTTTTTTTTTTTTTTTTAATTAGTTACTCTCAGTAAGCAAAGAGAAAGGAACTTTTACAGTTGAAGTCTGTCTTAACCCCCTTAGGACAGAAAAGTTGGCCTAGTCACAAATAGCAAAGGTGGGACAAGTCTGAAGTATTAACTGGATAAAGGAAGTGTCTGCAAATGCAAGTCCTTAATTTTTATTTTTTCTTTTTGTAATGGGTGACTGACTTTATATAGCTATTAAAATTACCAGTATAACCATGCGAGCTACACACTGGAACTTCTGCAAATAATGTAATATTTTGATCACCACAACATGTGCAGCAAAGGTACAGTCCTATCCTTTGCGCAGCCTGGCATGAAGTACATACTGCAGAGTCTACAGAGGTTTTGTTACTTGTTCAATTCTTGTCCAGCACCTTTATGTTACGTTTTATTTATCAGTCTGGGTAGGGGAGAGCAGCTTACTGTCTGTGCTTGTGCTCTTGTCCTTTCCCAGTTGGCAGGTCCTCCTCTGGTTGCACTCGCCCTTCCTTGGGGCCATGCTTACCAGGTTTCCATCTGTTTGGAAACTTCAGGGAAGGAATCTTATTCCCATCACTACCTCTGTCCCACTGAAGGCAAGCCATCCAGAACATGTAAATGCAGAGTTATACATCAGTGAAAGGGAGAGAATACCCAAACAAAATTGCAGCTCTGGGGTCTGAGTCAGGTTGAGTCCTTACATGCTTAGTGTTTAAAATCTCTTGGCCAAAGTCCTGCTGTCTCTTTAGAAGTGATGACTCTTCCTTTACTGCATACTGTAGTCTTCCATCTTTTCTTGTATCATTTTCTTTAAAACAAAACAAAAACCCTACTTAAAAAAAAAAATCTCAAAACCCCCTGTTCTCATGGTTTTGTACCTCCATGTTTTTGAGGCTTGTGATATGGAGGAAAAGGAGAAGTAAGTGAAGCAGACAGAACATTCTAACAGTTGGGTATTACCAGCATGGGTATCCTTGAAGCAGTGTCTGTGCTGATGATGTTCACTTGATTTGTCTACCAATAAAGATAGCCATCACTTGTGTTTGTCGTAGCTGAAACATTATCGTTCTGTAGAAGAATGGCCATAGTTACCTGTTCACTGCTTAAGTCTCAACATTTTTGTTACTCTTTTGTAATTCTGTATCTTAAGCCATAACTGCTGTTACTCTTTTAAAATAAATCTGGATTGGTGTAGGAACTCAACAACAGTTGCAAAAAATAAATCCCCCAATGCTTTTTCTCATACTAATGACCCTGCAGACTGAAATGTGAATTTTCTTGCTTAAGAAATATAGTTCTGAGTACTTCTCTTAGCCTTTAAAAATAAAGTATGGTTTTGAAAAATAAAGCTTTTTGGGTTTGTGTAACTTTTTGATAAAACCTATTTTGTTTCAATTAAATGTGGAAGTGCATCAATTAAACTGTACTTGCAGTTTAAATTGGAATTAAATGCTTAAGGGCTTGTCTTCATGACCAAATGAACTCCAGTTGTGATTGAGTGTTGCTGTGTGCCTGGCTTTTGGTCATACTCTTGATCTTCTGCTCCCAAGAGGAGGTACTTGAAGTAGGTCACCCCTTTGTATAGGCCAGAACTTGACTTCTTTGCTCAGGCTGGTGCATATGTGCTGTGCATGAGTTAGAGTATGTTGAATATAGATTTATTCCCTGCAGTTTCCTGTTACCCCATCTTAGCAGTTTGTGTCTGTCTCCCCGTGACTAATCATAAGTGGGGTGCTAGCCCTGGCTGGTAGAAGTTGTCATATCTGTGTCTTGCCTGCATGCTTACACATCAGTTGCCCTTATTCAGAGCTGATTAACTCAAGAAAAACATGCTCCCTAATTTTGGTGTTGGCATTAGCAGTCTGGCTGAATTCTTGTTCTTTGGGAATGCACGTCCCTTGGTGTGGGGGCTTTGATGTTTTTAGTGTTACCTGGTAAGTTAACTGAGGAGATGTCTGGACCTCATCTCAGTTCCCCAAGTTGGCAAGTGGATCTCTAAGCAGCTGAACTGGTTTGAGCAGAAGTCTAAGTGCAGAAAGTTAACTGCACAGGAGATGATCAAAGATTATAAATTCCAAATATGGGATAGAAGTAGCTATATGAAAAACTCATTATTTTTCAAGGCTTGCCTCAGTATTTACTGGCATCATCTTCACGTTATTTGCTTCCCTTGCAGCGCAGAGCAGGTGTGGTTCTTGGAAGTACAGTGGCAGTAATCAGCTCAGCTGACCATTTGACTCTAAAAGCTGCCAGCGCGTGTGAACCGTTCAGCCAGCACAGGGCAGCAGCAGGGGGGCTGGCCAGGGTCAGGGCTGCAGTTTAGCCATCTGAAGCAAGTCCTGTGCTGTGCTGTTTGGCCAATCCAGTGTGATCTGGTCTGCCTGAAAGAATGGTGATACACCTGCAACTGCCTGATAGTAGAGGGTCACAGCCTTATTGTGCGGGCGTGAGCCCAAGTGACTTCTCTGTCCTCTATGAGTTCAACTGCTGCCCCAAGGGAAAATAAATGTCAGGTCAGATGCCACTTGCAGGCTGTGCTACTTCACAGTGAGCCCTATTCCATAGTAATGTGGAGCTTGGTGTCTTTACCAGATTTTTTTTTTTTTTAATTTCTCTTTCTCTTCAGTGACAAATACCTTTTATTCACAGCCCAACAAAGTGGCTTGGTTTGTCTTTGTTGGAAGACAATGATCAGATGGGCAGGAGCCAGACTGTCTTGAAGTTGGAGGAAGGCAGGTGTGACAAGACAGCGGTGATAGGCCAGTGGCAGAATGGGTCAATAAATGAGATTAAAAAGCCAGATAAAGGTAAAATCTTGTCATACAAACAGCTCTTTGCAAGTGACCAGCAGCAGTATCTGTAGTATAAAATACCTGTCTAAGTGCCACTTCATTGTTCTTGCTATGTTCAGGGCCTTTGCATAAAGCCAGTACAAGCGACACACTTGTGTGTACCTGTATATCCCTCTTCTGTGAGAGTAAATGATGCTGTTACGGGAGCTCACAGAAAGTGTTGTCCAAAAAGAATCCCTAACCCAAAGGTTAGGAGGTTGTGGACCTAGCCAGGGTGAGTTGGAGCCATCTCAGCTTTGACATGTATCTTCCTGCAGACTGTGGCATGCTCCTGACTGGAAGTGTTTGGAGCCTCTTTGAAATCCCACAGGCCATCTAGGCTGAGGGATGCTGCCATGCTTTCAGAGTTGTAGAGCAAGTGGGCCATTGGAATAGTGGTGGAGGCTGGAGGGTTTGTTTCCTTTCGTTGGCTGCAGGTTAGGCTGATGGTGGCTGGTACTGGTGTAGAAGTGGATAGGCATCATCGAGGAGGAGGGTGCTTCACTAGGAAAATGGTCACAGTATTTTCTTCTGATGTCTAGAGGAAGGTGACACGTGAACCTTATTCAGAGCTTTGTAGAGATGGGCCTCAAGATTGTTTTATACATGATGGAGTGAGGGCAACATTGTAGAAGAGTTAATTCTGGATTACGAAAGAGATGAAATGGAGTAAAAAATTACAGCCGCTCATTGGTTTCAGAGACCACTATGTTGAATACTACAGGACAAGTCACAGGAGGTCAGTAGTGTGATAGAAGCAAATGGAAATGCAGACAAAGCAGGAAGAGTTTTAATGTGACAAAGAAACGAAGCAGGTCAGGTGGTGGCTGGTGGATCTGTGCTGTGGAGCAACAAAAATTTCAGGTGACTTCAGGCTACAAGTCGTTGATCACCTTGTGAATCAGAGCTTAGGTAAGTCATATTTTCCCAGTGTTGTCCTCACAAACAGGAGGTGTTTGTGAGACAAACCTTCCTTCATCCCCCACTGACTGAAGGTCCTACTGAATGTAAATATGGAGGACTTTCCTGTAAAACTGACTCTTGATGACTAACCAAGTTGTTTCCTTGTAATCTTGCTAACAAAGTGTTATTACTGCCCCTGTCTTTGATGTACAAATATGCTTTTGAAATGTATATTCTAGATGGATGGTCTCAGACAAGCTCGAGATCATGTTAATAAATAAGTGTATTTGCAGAATGTTAATGTGGTACGACTCTTTTTGTTAATCGAGTGGGTAACAAACTTCGGCACCTTTGCACACGTTTATTAAACCCAGGATTTTTTTAAATGTACAAACATTTCAGTGGCTACAAGGAATACAAATTGCTACTACACGTAAAGAAATTGAATGTGAAAAAATTACAGGATTTGGGGTAACAGTTTATCTTGGAATTTCTTCCTAAATACATCAACTGAAGCAGTCAGATGGTAAGCAGAGTTTGTATAGAATAAAGGTGTTCAGAAAGACCCCAGGTACTCATTACTCAACTGTAAAGTAAGTAACAAGGGGGTGAGGTCTAAATCAGTTAATAGTAAAGGGATTTCCATTACTGAAAGCTCTGGTTTCCTAAATCTAATGTTCTCACTCTGGAGGGTAAGAGCTTCTAGAAATGAGTTAGTTTGCATTTTGTATTCCAGAAAGAGAAGTATCGTAGCAGAAAATCAGAGCAGTGACCTAACAACCAGTGCAGTGCTTAATAAAATTATCTCTTAAAATAGGCTGAATGTACAAGTTATTAGAAAGGCATCAGAATTAGATGGAAAAATATCAAGGTATTACACTGAGAATGGAGTGGCTAAGCTTCTGCCAACTGCACTGCCTCTCATTAGGGAAAATTCATGCTGAAGCTCAGCCACTAGTGTCTAGTTCTCGTATGAAAAACTCCAACTGCCACCTGTGCTTTCTTATTTCAGATTTTTGAAATGGATCTAAAAAGGGCTTATTGCTAACAGTTTACAGGAAGAAATGAACACAACCACTCTAAAAGAAGATGTGCTCTAGCTTTTTTGTGTGATGCCCTACAGTAAGGAAAAGTGCTGGAGAAAAATAGATTTTCAGACGACATTTTGTAATCTGTGATATTTTTTCTTTAGTCTCTTGTCTGAAAACTTTTCGAACCACCAGAAATAAAAATCAACACTGGAATGAATTGCTAGCCTTTTTGGATAGAAACGGAAGACCACAAAAACGTGCAGCTAGAACAGCTGTTAGACATTTATCAAGTACCTGGGGAAAAAAACCCACAACAAAAAAACAACCAAGGCACCGAAAATTGTGTTTGGCAATTACTTAGCCTAGGTAAAATGAAAAGGTAGCTAAGAGACATGTAGTCTGAACTAGAAGGGCTGTTGAACAAGTGGCATGATAGGAGATTAAATTTAATAATGGCAAATGCAAGTGATTTAAACTGGAAAGCATTTCAGCTTTCCTGATGACCCTGAGCCCAGGTGAAGTGCATAGGGAAAACTCAGCAGCATTCCAGAGGCTCAGTTAAAATCTGTTCAGGCAAAGCGCACACACGCACACACGTACTTAGGAAATGGGCTTTGTAACACATCTGTGATCACAATGTTTGTGTCTGGAACAGGCTGGACTTCTCATGGTTTTATACTTAAACCCGATCTTGCCAAGTTTGTGCGATCAAGCATTGTGATATTTAATGAATTCAAGTTGTCAGCACATGCAGTCTCATTTCTTAATCTCTAGTTGTTTTAACCTATGAGGTACTGGGAGTATGATCCAGTTAATCAGCTTCTTCTGAAAGATAAAGTTTTGCAACAGATTCAGAAAGTCCTTTTCAAAGTAGTAATTAAATCTGTCTTAACATATTTTTACTCTCTAATGAATTGAATTTTGGAGGGAAAAAAAAAAAAGGAGACATGCATTTCTAAATGTTGTTGTTGTTGTTAGAATAAGGGGAGTAGTAGGGTAAAATTAGTTGAGTTCAGAGTAAGACACAGCGCAGAGCCAGTAAATTTGACCTCTGGAGTCACTAACAGTGTCCTCATTCTTTGTCAGGAATCAGAAACAGAGCTGTGGGCTGGCCAGAGAAAACCTGTCAAGGTTGAAGTTTCTCAAGGTCTGGTACCTCCTTGTACAGGAATCTACAAAATTAAAGTTACGCAAACAAAAAATCACTAAGGTGCAGTTCACGTACAGAGAATGCCTTTGTGTTTGTAGTTGCCTAACTGGGTTCACTTCTTCTAGGCTTTCTAGTAGAATTGAAAACTTTGAGGAGAAGGAGGTAACTTGGGCCTTCTGTCTTTCAGTAAGCTCCACTTGCACGTATTACGGGTTTGCCTGGAAACCCGTTGAATTTGTGGCATTTCTGTGAAGATCTAAGGCCACGTCTTCATGAAACTTTTTACAGGTAGCTTTTTTCCTCCTACAGAACATACTAGTGTGTCTTAACTTAGTATGTAGTGTTTCCATTGCTTTTCTTGGACAGCTTCACTGGGTCTGTATATTCCAACAATAAAGTAAGTTGGGTTTGTAATACTGCAATTGTTGCGTTACCTGCTAATATCTTGTTTTGCAATGTATTCAAAGTATAGTGTTGTATTAAAAGTGTTGCTGAATAGGTTAGCAATAGCATAGAATAATTTGTATGCACATTTATGATGGAAATCCAATCTGAGGTACAAACTGACCCTTTGTGAAAACGTCCTTCTCCACAAGAGGGACAGAATCCCAGAGAACAGCAGTAATGTGAGTTTGTGTCGTGCCTGAGGCATTGCTTCAGAAAGCACATGAACCTAATTGTGCAAAGTCACTTTGCGCAATTGTTCCCTGGTTTTGTACAACCTAAGCCTCTCCTGGCTGTTTGGGTGATGAGAGATGCAAAGTGAACTGTGTACACCTTAATTTTAAACTAAGGTTTGGGTCTTTTGCGTGTAGGGGGTTGCCACAGGTAAGTTATTAAGGGAAGTCATCATTGTGGGGTTAACTAAAAGGGGTTTATTAACCATGAAACCACAATCAAATGGTAGTTAATTGATGACTGAATAAAAATGAAATGGTAATTGAATGGTTATTAAGCAATAATTGAATGGTAATTAATGGTTTGACAATGACCCATATTATGATTTGAACAATAATTTAGATGATGGTCCAACACTTTATCACTTACTACACTTCTAATAAATAAGCTATCTCATTATAGATATTAGATGCCAGGTAAGGGGCCCTCTCAACCTGAAAGTAACCTTGAGAGATGTCCCTGCTCAAGGGAGAGATTGTTGCTGAGCAGGGCACTGCTGTACAGGAACACTCAATGGGCATACGGGGGCTGCAGGTATTTACAGTGTAAAGTGATGGACATGTAGTCAAACCTCTTTTGATATATGTGCAGCTGAAGCAGTTTCAGTTTGGTCTAGTTCCAGCTCAGGCTGGTACTGTTAGCTCCTGGTAAGACATGGCCTAAACTCCTTAGTTCCTGAGAAGATACGGCCTAGCACAGTTCTTGGGGTTGGCGTTGCAGGGCTGATGTCAGCCAGGTCTGCTTGTTGCTGATGCTCGAACCAAAGCACTGGTCACTCGGTCCAAGTGGGTGCATCCGTCACAGGGGATCTTATTTAAAAAAAAAAAAAAAATAAAATATTGGGACTACCAGTGGTATCAGTCTTGCATAGAAGAATTGACAGTCGTGGCCTCTTAGGTTGCTGGTGTCAGCATCTAACATTGGAGCGTAGCGATGCTGGAGCACTGCACTGGGAGAATGTTTTTCTCAAACTGAAAAGCTTGCCTTAGGCAGAGTAGCCTGTTGGTCTTTACAATCCTCCTCCCTGGCAGAAGATACGGGAATTTTCCTCACAGAAGGGTAAAGATGAGTGGTCTGTTATTGGGCTACCTGATGAAGGAATGTCTTCCCCCAAAGGACATGGCTTATGTGTCTGTGTGACATTGAAACTCTGGAAGTGTGTAATGTGCTGACTGTCCTCTCCTTGTTTGGATAATGGATGGTATGGCGATTCCTACCACAGGTGTAAGCACCAGGAGCTCCTGCAGCTCAAGCAAGAAGCAGCTGGAGAGTTGTGGTTGAAGAACTAAGAACTATAAACACAGAGAACAAGTTGATGGGAGACCTTATTGCTCTCTACAATTACCTGAAAGGAGGTTGGAGTGAGGTGGGTGCCGGTCTCTTCTCCCAAGCAACAAGCAATAGGACAAGAGGAGATGGCCTCAAGTTGCACCAGGGGAGGTTTAGGTTGGACATTAGGAAGAATTTTTTTACTGAAATGGCTGAACAAACCGCCCAGGGAAGTGGTTGAGTCAACACCCCTGACTGTGCTTAAAAGTCATGTAGATACAGTGCTTAGCGACATGATTTAGCAGGGGACACGTAAAGTAGGGTTAATGGTTGGACTCTATGATCTTGAAGGTTTTTTCCAACCTAGGTCATCGATTCTGTGGTTCTAAGTCATTATTTTTTCTATTCAGAAAGAGAGAACAAAATATCATGGAGTAAGAATAGGAACAAAATAGCTCAAAAGTAACAGGATACAAAGGTAAGATGAATATTCATTCTATCTTTTTTTTTTTTTTGAAGTTCAGGTGAAGCTAAGAAGAGGTGAAGGATTGTTAACAGAGGCAAAACCTTGAAGCTATACGGAAACCAGCATATGACATGAAAACGGGGGGAAAAAAGCCCAACAATACAGGAACAGACACAGATATCACCCCAGATATTTTATCAATTGTAGCGTGTCCAGTCTCAGCTCCTTCCGACCTCGCGGAAACTCTTCGACATAAATGTAGAGAGAAGGCTGTGAGGATTCTTGACATTTTCCAAACCGCGTGCTTGTCACTGTGTGCCCTGGCTAACTGCTGTCAGCCTTGGCTACCGTGTCCCTTGGCCAGCTACCTGTGTCTAATCCCACCTCCGCAGCACTTCTCCTTCCATCCCCAGGCGTGGGGATGCCGTTTGCAGTGACACACGCTCTGGCTGCAGGTGCTGGGAAGTCTCTCAGCTGTGAAGGCAGAGTTGGACTTAAGGGCGCAGGGACTGGGGAAAGGAACCGGCCAAAGAGTTCGGAAAAGCCCCAGGATTGATGGGTCCAACTGATTGGCTTGGAAAAGCGTTAAAAGACACGGGGCTGTAGTGAGAAGGAAAGCGGCTGAAGTCCGAAGTGTGGGCAGAGTGTTAAATATCGTCTCCTCTTCGTAATTAAAAGCTGATGCTAAATGTTTGGGAAAGGGAGGCTGGAGAGAAAAGGTGTCATTGTAGTTGCAGAGGAAGGAATAATGGATTTCCTCAGTATTCCCAGTATCTGCCTTAAACCTGTATTTTTTTTAAAGCCACAGAAAGTATTCTAAGCTTCCCTGAGGTAGAGAAAAAAACCCTGCCGTACAAAACGGAACATACGAAAAGCACTTCAGCTCTGTTCTCCCAACCCCACTGCTTTCTAATGCCCCGGGCTCCCAGTGACGCCATTTTCCCCACCCCCCCTTACAGCTGGGTGACACAATTCCCCACGCAACGCTCTCCCGCGCTCCCCCCGCGCCCCCTCTCCCGGCTGCTCCCTGCGCTCCGCCAGCTCCCGCCCCCTGCTCAAGCCGCTGCCCTCACGGAGGCCCCGGCCCCGGCCCCGGCCCGAGGCGCCGCGACGCGCACGCGCCGGGCCCGCCGCCGGCTGGGAGGAGGCGTGGCCGGCCGTCACGTG
>WTSP01018047.1:0-16241 GCA_025331215.1 Actenoides lindsayi | reverse complement strand
ATCCACACTCTCACTGAAGAATCCCATAACATCTCCATTGATGGTCCAGAAAAAGGTCCCTGAGAATTGTTGCAGGAAGCAATCTGGACATCAGAAGAACAATCAGAAATCTAACACAATAGAAGAAGCTTTAGTTCCCAAAGATGGAAATGGTAATTTTTAGTATTTTCAAGTCTGAACCTATTCCTGAATATTTGGAGCAAATGGCGAAACCTGTGTTAGCATGTTGTATTTGGAATCAAAGCTTCCAGATTTTGTTAACCAAAGTTCATTTTAATTGTCTTTATGCAGCTGAAGTCATAAAACCTGTAATAGCAGAGTCATCAACCAAGGCTACATTTGTAGTTGGTAGTTGCAACCCTATGGAAGCTTCTGTATTTCCTAATGGAAAAGAGGAGGAAATTGAGTTACCTAAAGAACCACGTTCTATTGAGGAATGTGTTCGTATACTTGGAACTGCAGAGGTATGGAAAAATAATTTGGTTTTTTGTGTTTTTTTTTTAACTTCTACTGAAACATTTGATCTAAGAATTAGTACAGTTCATTTTCCAAGCTTTTAAGCAATTCTATTGATTCTAATGTCATAGTTCAGAAAATTACATGGCTTTAATAACTTGGGGGGGGTGTGTGTGTGTGTGTGTGTCACAAATAAACTACAACCCTTTTACATGTCACTTTCCCTGACCCTGAATGACTGGAGGAGGAGGAGGGTGAAGCAGCTTCATCATTCATGACATACCAACTCATTGAAGCTTCATCATGTACATGTATAAGCGGGTGTCTGAATATAGAGTCTTTGATCGTATCCTGGCCTACTATAAAACCTGACATTGGCAGTTGGTTCCTTTAGACTTACTCTGACAAAGTAAATTTGTTGACAAAGTGAATTTGTTAACCCTTTTTCATTTACAAACATTTAGAAGTATTTTCACCAAGAGAATCTGTACTTTCTCTCCCCACCTTTTACATTTCCAGAAAGGAGCAAAATTCCTTACTGATGCTGAGGTTATCAGCTTAGTTAATGCGAAGCATATTCCTGCATACAAACTGGAAACCCTGATGGAAACTCAGGAGCGAGGTGTGTCCATTCGCAGACAGATGTTATCTAAGAAGCTCCCTGAACCTTCATCTTTGCAATATCTTCCCTACAGGAATTATAATTATTCTTTGGTAAGTAAAAGGCAGACAAACAAAACTTGCTGTAAACCCATTTTCCAAATACATGCTTGAGGTGATACGAATTGACAACGAGTTTGGTCAAAATTGATGTCAAGGGAGTAAAGGAAACCAAAACAAGGGCAGATGTACGCCACTACCTTTCATAAGTCTAGATGTGGAGGTGGGTAAGTTTTATAACTTACCCCAGAAATATTTCCTACCAAAGTATGCATCTGCCTTATTTCAGAAATGCAGAATTCTCCTAGCAGTGAGTCTGAGTTGAGCTGAAGGATAATATGGCCTTGAGCTTGTTAAAATGAAAATGTATTTAAAATTCATTTAACAGTATGAGGGTTTTGTTTTTTTAATAGTATTGAAGACAATAAGATTCAATACATCTTCCAAGTACTAGATTTGAGCAGTATTAGTTGATAGCTATAGCTGGTAACTTCTTGAGGTGGGAACTGGTTGCTTTATGGGTAGGGTTGTGGTTTTTTCCCTAAGATACCCTGTTGTAGACGCAGGCATAGCGTGTATCGTGTTGTATCTTAACACTGTAGCGTAACCTTAATGGTGCATTTTGTATTGTTTTTGTAAGGTTATGGGAGCTTGCTGTGAAAATGTGATTGGATATATGCCTATTCCTGTAGGCGTAGCAGGACCACTATTTTTGGATAACAAGGAGTTTCAGGTGCCAATGGCAACAACAGAAGGATGTCTTGTAGCAAGCACAAACAGAGGATGTAGAGCAATATGTGTAAGTATTTTTTGACTAGCTTGAAAAACTTTGTGTATTATAAAACATACCTGGGTGATACAAGGCATGTTTTTGACTTCCTAACTTTGTTGTTCTTAACTTTGTTTCCCTTCTTCTTTGATTTTTAGCTTGGTGGAGGAGCAAGTAGCCGTATTCTGGCAGATGGGATGACTCGAGGACCTGTTGTAAGGCTGCCAACTGCTTGCCAGGCTGCAGAAGTGAAAGTTTGGCTTGAAAGCCCTGAAGGCTTTAAAACGATGAAGGAAGCATTTGACAGCACAAGCAGGTTAGTACAGTGGCTATTCCAGCCTCATTTCCTGACATAAGCTCCTAATTGATGGTTGGTTTGTTGGTTTGTTTGGTTTTGGGTACTACAATACAGGAAATTACACATTCACTTTGGCTATGTGGTGTGAATATAAGAGAACAAAAGTCGCTCTGGCTATGTACCAAGGCTACTAATAAGCATTTTCCAATGATAAGTTGTAAACAACTGTATCTTAGCAACCAATACATCCACACTGTAGTACTTAATACATTATTTGTTTTCTCTAAGCATATAAAAACAAACATAAAAGCTTATTTGGATTTTTAGTAGTTACTATGCAAAAAGGAGTTCAAAGTTTGAAATCTAGCCTTTCAAATTATATTACTAAAGTTAATAATTAATTTATGAGGTTTGAGAGAATACAGGATAAACTAATGCTAGAACTGAAACGCTAGAAAATGTAAAACAGCATTAAGAATAAGTCTATTTCAAGCCCTGGATTTTTTTCTAAGACTTACCATTACCTGCTTTCTGTAGGAAGATTCAGAGAGGGATTTCCTTGTCAGTTTTGTTTCTTACCAGTCTTACAAGATCAGCCAAGGACATGCATCTGCTTTAGCCAGAATCTACTCATGCTGCTTTTTAAATGCAGTATTTCCCAGGTTTAGTTTGACTTGTGGAGCTTGCACTGTTGTGGAAGATACGACAGGTTTTGCCTTGTTGTAGAACTGACAAAAGAGTTTCCAAAGGCCTCATTTTTGGTTTATACTTTGTGGTCAGATGCCTTAAGGAATACAAATAAATTCAATTTGTTAGCACTTTAGGATGTTTTATTTCATGAAGTCCAGGGATAGAAAGCATAAAAAGGCAATGAACACTTACAGTGAATATTTTTAAAGTATTTACTCAAGCGAACCATATGTATGGTAGCGGAAGGTTTGGGTTTTCTCCTGTGCTGAGGGAAGGAGAAACATAGTCTGCAATAATTTACTGTCGTTTTGCCACTTAAAATTCATTTAATCGTTTCCCTTGAGGACTGAAAGTAATATTTAAATTTTCTTGCAGGTTTGCCCGTCTACAAAAGCTTCTCATCAGTTTGGCTGGTCGTAACCTTTATATCCGTTTTCAGTCTGGAACAGGGGATGCAATGGGAATGAATATGATTTCAAAAGTAAGGACCAGTCCCCTGAAGTCTTTTTAATAATGTGTTTGGTTTTTTTTAATAAGAAACAGGAGACATAGTGCTGTTTGCAATGCTATAAAATAATGTGTTTAACCTTGTAGAGTGTAAACAAGAATAGCTGTACTATTGATGGAAGAAAAAAATAGTTTTATTCTATTTTTTTTTTAATTATTATTTAAAGAAAGTATTCTTGATAGTATGGAAGTTAAGCTGGTTAGTCTGTTGCTTTTGGCCAAAGATTTTATCTAGCCGTAATTAATCTTTTTCTGTGTTTTTTTACTTCCTTGGAAATAAAGGAATAGGAATCTGGTGCGTGGCAGCAGATGGGTGCTCTCTAGTTTTGATTGGTTGGTTTTGTTTTTCTGCAAACGTGGAAGAACTTGAGACATGACCTATAGATCGCTAGGATGCCTTTTTCTGTTTGAGATGAATTCTAATTGCCTATTCTAGATAGAACTTAAGTCTATCAGAACCATGACATAAATGGATTTGGTCATAGATGGGTACTAAATATAGCAGACCCTTTGTCTCATTTCCTAGTATAGAGGAGCTCTTTCCACTACATCCAAAATTAATTCATTTCATGCCAGGAGTGTTTGATTTGGTTCATGTTGTATCTTCAGTATGGTAACTGCATGCCCATCCACCTAGAATATATCCAGAGAGAGTCCAGATGTACTACGAAAAAACAGTTATTCCCCATATAATTCCAGAGTGGTTAGAAAAAAAGATAGTGGCAAGGTTTTTTGTTGGGTTTTGGTTTGTTGTGGTGGTAGTGGTGGTGGGTTTTTTTGTTTGGGTGGGATTTTTTCCCCTCCTGTTTCAAGGTTCCTTCCTGGAACTATGTTCTTTTCTTCAGCCGTAACTGCTGAACTGATTAGACTTAATCTAATCTTGCTGTTCCACTGTTCTTGATTAGGTTGTTTTGCAGCCATAATAATATACTAGCCTTTGCTCTGTTTCCCTTTTAACAGGGTACTGAAAAAGCCCTGGCAAGGTTGAGTGAAGAGTTTCCCGATCTCCACGTTATCGCTATTAGCGGTAACTATTGTACGGACAAAAAACCTGCTGCTATAAACTGGATAGAAGGAAGGGGCAAGTCTGTTGTCTGTGAGGCAGTCATTCCAGCCAAGGTTGTTAGAGAAGTAAGTGTCTGCTTTCTTTTACTTATTAAAATGCATACATTTGCAAAACTATCTTACCCCTGGGAAAAAAAAAATAGAAATGATGTAAGGTAAGGATTATTCCCACATATATTTTCAGATACTGCTGTAGGATAAGCTATTTTTCCTGAGACAATAGATATTTCTTCCTTTCATTGTCTCTTCTGGCATGATGCACATATATTTTACAATGCATATCTAGTTGAAAACATCAGGATTTTCTCACTCATTTGTTGTCCCTTGCACAAACCTGACATTTTTTTCAAAATTTATGTGTCTCCTACTACAATGAAATCAGATAATCATGTGCTTCATTTAATTCCAAAGCTGCCTTATCATCATTTGGGACAAAGAGTAGCCTTTATAAACAGTGCCAGTCCTAGCTCCTGTCAAACTTGTCCTGCCTCATAAGACCTGTCTTGGATTCTCTTCCACCTTGGCTCAGAAGACTGGCTGTGTGTGCCTGGTACCTGGTCACTAGCACTGGCCTTGAGACACTATCAAGGGAGGAATTTACCACACCATACTCAGCATTGTCCTCTATCAGCTTATTCAAGATTTTCTGAACTGGTGCTTTCGTATTTGATGGATTTTTTTGTTTGTTTGTTTTACCCCAGTAATTTGCCCAGTGCCTTTTGGGAAACTACAAACTGTTAAGCAATAGTGTTCCAGGCAGAATTCCACAGTGCAGCTCTGCCTTGTGTGTGGAAAAACCTCCTTCTTGTTGATTCCATTTGATGAGCTTCTAGTTTTGTACTGGAGGAGATACTTCAGACTTTTATCTTCCTTCTCCAAGGTTTTATAGGTCTAACACAGCTGTTCCACCTTCACAGCTATTTTCATTTTCCAGACTGAAAAGTACTAGTTTCTCTATGAGTAAAAGATTGTTCTAGCATGTCTCTGAATGTCCTTATCTGTAGATCTTTTTGAGTTAGAAAATTTCTAAAAGTCTGGGTACAGAATTGGACACAACGTTAAAAGTGTATGTGTGCAGATTGGTTTTATACAGTGACATAAGTTGTTGGGTTGGGGTTTTTTTGTTTGGTTGGTTTTTTTGGGGGGGTGTTGCTTCCTAGTAATTTCCTAATTTTCAAATTGTTGGGATTTTTACAGCTTGTTCAGTGGCAATACCTATTTCAACCTCAAGATTTTATTCTAGAGTAGTAATGTGGAGCCAGTCCTTCGGTGTAATGGGCTTTGATAGTTTTTAGGTAAATTTGGGACTTTTTTTCCCCAACGTCCAGCCCTGTCTATCACTACATTTACTTACATTATAAACACCATATTTTTGTCAGTGTTGTAGACTTTGTGTAGATCTCTGTCATCAGTTGCTATTCCTGCTACACTGGAGTATCTTAAATTTTGCACACAGCACTACCTCTTTTGTTTTTGTTCTCTTTGATCATTTTTATACTGAAATTAGAGTCAGTTGTCAAAATAGTCTTCAGTATAGTGTAAATGTGCTACTTAATTTGGTATTACTGTGCACGATGTTTGTTTACTTATTTACTTGTTTATTTACAATATTTATTTAATTGAACTCTTCAGTTTAGCTCTGTAGTCTTACGCAGAGAACAGCTGAAGAGGTTTTAGTACCTGGAGCAAGCTGGGGGGAATGTTACTATCGTGTCAAGGTGAATTAATGGGATATTTCTGCCAAGTTTATTTTGTTTGTTTCATTCTGAAGATAAATGAGAATTTGAATTGGAGAAGATGAGCTTTTCTTAGAAGCCTGTGCGTGTCCAAACCCTTCACACTGACTCTTCCATTGTTACTTGGACAATGCAACCAGCATATGAACAGGCTCCTTTTGAACAAAAATAGAAGTAGGTATCTAGGATAACTGAGTCAAATTCCTTACGGAAGCAAGCAAGGGGTGAGGGCTTATTAAGCATGAATAGGATGTTTCTATTCCTGCCTAAGTAATGGTGTAGTAAAAGTGTATCACTTTGTCTAGGTATTGAAGACAACTACAGAAGATATAGTTGAAGTCAATATAAACAAAAACTTGGTGGGTTCTGCGATGGCTGGTAGCATAGGTGGCTACAATGCACATGCAGCAAACATTGTGACAGCTATCTACATTGCCTGTGGTCAGGTAGGTTTATTTTACACCAATCCAGCTTTTCTTTAGTTCAGTAATTCTTAACCAAACACTTGGTTGAGTGTTTTGATGTTGTTTTGTTTCTCCTTCCTGATCTGAAGGATGCTGCGCAGAATGTAGGCAGCTCTAATTGCATCACTCTGATGGAGCGAACTGGTTCCACCAATGAAGACCTGTACATCAGCTGCACAATGCCTTCTATAGAAATAGGAACTGTTGGTGGAGGCACCAACTTGCTCCCGCAGCAGGCCTGTTTGCAGGTATAAATCAGAAAGTTTAAAGCAACTTAGCTTCTTAAATCAAAGATAACTTTCATGTTGTGTATAGAGTCCAAATTATGCTGTGGGAAAGGGGGCCCTTGAAACCACCTCTTGGTGGTTTTGACAGGAAAATTTTAGGATTGTCTCATGAATTATTCTCATGTATTTAGTTTCTAAAGCTTAAGCTCATTGATATCAAAGACACTTAGAGATAGTTTATTGGATATAATTTGGAATGATTTAGTTTAATACTAAATTTAGCATAAATTTACTTAGGTTTTATAGCATAATATTGCACCTTTTCCTTTCCAGATGTTAGGGGTTCAAGGTGCAAGCCAAGATAACCCTGGTGAAAATGCCCGTCAGCTTGCTAAAATTGTTTGTGCTACAGTGATGGCAGGAGAGTTATCACTAATGGCAGCTCTTGCAGCTGGGCATCTAGTCAAAAGCCACATGATCCACAACAGGTAAGAAATGGAGAAGTTCTTGTCTTTCTCTGCTGTTTTGCTCTTCTAAGTACACAATATTCAATAATAATTGCATGAATAATTGCAACATATAACATCAGTGTAACATTTTAACTATATAATGTGGTTATCTTACTGTTTTTATTAGATCAAAAATAAATCTACAAGATCTTCAAGGAACCTGCACTAAGAAGGCAGCTTGAATACTAAACCAGCTTTGAAATGAAGAATTGTTCTAGCAACAGGCCAGGCACACGGGGAAAAAACCAAAATCTGTGAAGTTTAGAATGAAAATCACCTTCAACTCAATGATAGCTCTGTAAGATAAACTGAGAGATCAATGGACTTCTGTGAGACTACTTAAACCTTTGACCTTCAGTGGTTAGAGATGACTTCATGAAAGAAGTCCTGTCAGATGTCTTGAACATGGCTTTGGAATTCTTACTCTTACACATCATTTTCTAAAGGGTCAGTCTTGTGTTTTTACAGGTTGAGATTATTTTGAGTAGTAAGCTCCTAGTAACTACCAAACTGGGAAGTGGTGTAATGTACTTTGTACATTTAAAGACAAAAAAAAAAAAAAGAAGAGAGGAAAAAATGTTGTTCTACGCTTGATTTGAATGCACTGGTCCTTGCCATCTTTATTTTCTGGTTAGACAAATATGTTTTTTAAAGTGATGGCAAGCCTATTCACTCTCCATGGACTCCCAGTTTCAATTCTGTTCACATTTAAAATTTAGGTCTTAGGCTACAAGAAATTTTTTTTTAATCCATACTAGTTTTATAGAAACCTCTGCCTATATATATAGTACTCAATTTGCTGATGCCTCAGCTAGGCAGCATTCAGTATTCTAACACCAGAATTTAGGTTATTATTCCTTTATGGAAAACTTGTGACCTACAATGTTCTGAACTGTTAAATGTAATCTGTACTAAAGTGGGGAAAACAGTGTCTTCAACTGTTTTGTCTTTTTGTTCAAGTAGAAAAATGAAATTTTGAAGCTGGTAACTACAAAAAAAAAAGATTACGTGTCAGGTTAGGTATTTCAGCCCATAGTTTCTTGAACTTTTTCTTTTTTGATAGGAGTGCATTCAAACAACAGGAGTCAAGAACAGATGTTTACACTTCTTTTGAAAGATATCTCTTAAGGTACAATGTGCTTGTATTTTCCTAAATTTTTTTTCTTTTCTTTTTTTTTTTTTTTTTTAAGTGCTTGACACTTATTCCCCAGGAATAGGTGTGTATCCACTGCCTAGGTTGAGATAAAATGAAGTCAGAAAATCACACTGTTGTTTTAACATTAGGGTATTTTTTAAAATGTTTTAATTCCTTTTAAACTTTCTTTTTGAGGGGTGAGTATTTATTTTAAGAAGAAATCTTATCCTTTTTTTCAATGAAAAATGCTAATTAAGGGAACTCAGTGGAATGACACGTTATTGCAACAAGCAGTTTTTGTATTAAAATACTGTGCTTGGACCAGTGAAGCAGTCTCAGGTGTTTTAATGTAATACAGAAAACCCAGGTGTATTCTGGTTTGATTCACCTTTGGGAATATTGCTAAATGCAGTGCCCTGCCTAGTTAATCACAGGGGGATAATTGTTCATATGCTTGATGATGGGGATTTTTTCGTCGTTGTTTTGTTTACACTAGTTTGTTTGGGTTTTTTGGTGGGGAATCAAATGGATTGGACTGTGATTCTTGCAGGAATGCGGTGGCATTCCGAAAGAGGTGGCTAGCAGATGTGCTCTTCTAATGTGCAAATTTGATAGAAATCATGAGGAGTTGTTTTGTAGTACATCAACACATTAACATCATTGTAATGAGCTCATAAAGCTAATGTGCAAGCATGAAGACATACTACATGCTAGATATGTCACAATAGCATGTAAATATCATGAATGTTTATCTTGTGCAGTATTGTTGCTAATAGCTACCATTTTATTTAAGGAAAGTTGGAACTACATTGTTTCTATGTTCATCCAGTGATCTTATTTAAAGTAACACTGTTCTGGCAATAAATGGTGGTTCAGTGTTCATTTTGGTGGATTTAACTGACATTCTGTCTTGCAGAATTAACATTTTGTATTATTACTAAATTGTGTACATTTTGGTACAGAACTACTTTTTCAGTTTCAGTAAAACAATGGAAAACTTACTGGCTTAATTGTGATATTTTAAGCTTACTTCATGACTTTGTGATGTATCTTGGTAGAAAATATAAAATGAGAGGCTTAAGGAAAATATGACTGGTGTACAGCCCTAAAAGCAGTGGGACTATGATACTGGAACTTCTCATCTTGTTTGCAGAAGCTGGTACTCACTTATTCTCCTCAAAGCTAAATTACACACTTTGCCTAAGTAGGAGAGCTAATTCACTGCAGCATTAGCAGTAACTTCTGTGGGGGTCTACTGGAGCATTTCTCCTTATCTTCCAGAAAACTGTTGTGAGAAATGGCCACAAGTATAGTTCATGTCCACCAAAACCAAAGTTTCAAAGGTGCTTTTTAAGCTGTTAACTTGCTACCTGATCTTTAAACACTGCTTTCTCCAGGAAAATGTAGTTTTATCAAAATACACAGTACTGTATATTCTTGCAAGACAGGTTAAACTGGAAGAGGGAAAGAACCCATCAGTACTGCACCAAGAACAATGTTTCAGATTCTTATCAGAGCTTTTACCATCATAGTGCATGTTAACAGCCAACTGGTTAAGCTTTTAGTCAGTACCCTACTAAAGATCCTGGAAACTTAAGAAGAAATTCCCCCTTTCCTCCTATTTTTCTCACCCGTGGTGCCTACTCCTGTGCTTTAGTTTGGTACTGCCCATCATTCTATAATGGGATGTACAGCGCAGTCTGCATTCTTTTTCAGTCTTCTCAGCACTGCAGGTTTTATACCAGAAGCAGGGGTTACCCTTTGAGAGAAGTTACAGAGTTTAGGGAACTGCAGCCCTGAAACACTAGAGTGTTTCAACATCACTGCAAAAGTCATGTTTAAGTACAAGAAACAGTCTTGTACTGCTTGTTTTGCCTCCTTGGCAAACCACATCAGCTGTCTGGAATCAAGTTTCTAGAGCTGCTGCAACTTAAATGCTATCTACCATCACAGTTTAAAACCCTAGAGGAAAAAAAAATGAAGAAGAATAACTAGTTTGCTTCTCTCTTTACCTAGATTACCACCTTTCTTCTCTGTCTGGCGAATCTCCTTTACCCCTGCTACACACCAGTCCCCACTGTCTGACACAGAAGTTCTAGAGCTGCGAGGCTCGGAAACTCTGCAGCTCCGGCTGCCTCTTAAATTACACAGGCATCCACTTTGCTTTCTCTCTGCTGGCATAAGACCTTGCCCGTGAAGTGTGCCTTCCCTCATCTTCCTGTCAGGAGCAGCCGCTTCTGGTCACACAGCAGAGGGATGCCAACCACGTTCATGCCAAATGTAGCTATGATAGCAGGACCCTGTAGCGGATGCTGCCGTGGTGACGGGGTGGCGGTGTGCCAGCAAGGGACACTGTGCAGGCTCTGCTGGGCAGATACACCAGTTCCCAGAGCAGAGCACAGCTGAGAGCCCATGGGCTTTCTCAGGGGAGCATTCAAATATACCCAGGCTCTGGGTGTGCCCCTGCATGGCACTGTTTGGGCAGTTTTCATCCTTGGCATGAACCCTGCTCCTAAGGTGAATGCAGCTCTGAGAAAAGCTGTGGTAGATGATCCTTCCTCCTGCTCCTTTCAGCTGCCTCTTGGAGTGAAGCGAGAGCTTTTAACTACTCACAGTGCTTTTAAGATAGATCATCTCTGTCTCTTTTGGGACACAGCTTACTGTCTCTGAGGTTGTGTACTCTTACTTCTCCCAGGGGCTTTGGTTAGGGAAGGTTTTCACTGCTGACACCTGCTGAAACATGGTGATGATGATGATGATGATGATTTGGGCTCTGGGTGGTGTCCGTGCTACAGTTTCTCTGCTCCACCGCTTCCCTCTGTGTCCCTGGGAGAAGCTTGTATTCCTGGCAGAGGCAACTTGCCTTACCCACAAGGCCGTTACAGCGCTGTGCGTCCAGCGGAACTCCGCACACCGACAATTCTGTACGTAGAGGTTACTGCTGGCCCCAGGCTCCCCCTGCTGTACCAGCCCCTGGGAGCGGGCCTGCCTCTGAAGATAACCTTCTCTCTGCAGCACTCTACGGCTTTTGCAGTCTATTACACAACGCAAAGTTACCTAATGACCCATCTGCACCACTGGTTTATGTTCAGTCTGCTTCTTAATCCAGCTTTCATAGGTTCTTTCCAATTACAGAACCCACCAGCATTCCCACTAGGACTCAGGCTGCCCAGGAAGATGTGGTGGGTTGAGTCAGCTTCTTGCTCAGCCCACCCCAGCTGGACAGAGGAGAGAATTGGAAGGGTAAACAAGACTGGTACAGGCAAAATGAAGCTGCAGATGTGAAGCAAAAACAACAATCTTACTCACTACTTCCCACTGCCAGGCACAGTAACAGTCACCTAGGAAGACAAATGCTGTAACTGCAAACCTCCTCACTCTCTCATTCTTTTTCAGAGCTTTTTGTGCTGGGCATAATGCCATATAGCATAATGCCATATCCCTTTGGTCAGTTGGGGTCAACTGTCCTGGCTTTGTCTCCTGCCACCCTCTCGCCCACCCCCAGCCTACTCACTTGCAGGGGCTGCAGGGGAGGAAAAAAGCACAAAACCCCTTGATGCTGGCAAACCCTGCTCAGCAATAGCAGAAGCTCTGGAGTGTTATCCACACTGCTGGTTGCAAACCCAGAACACAGCCCAATACAGGCTGCTTCTTGTCTTCATTGACAATTTCCATCCCAGCCAGAGCCTGTACAAAAAAAGAAAATCTAGATCTTGGCATCAGTGCCTGCTGAGATCCACAACAGCCAAATAAAGACCAGCTCTTAGAATCACAGAACAGTTTGGGTTGGAAGGGACTTTAAAGGTCATCTAGTTGCAACCCCCCTGCATGGGCAGGGACACCCCCCACTAGACCAAGTTGGTCAAAGCCCCATCCAGCCTGGCCTTGAAGACTTCCAGGGAGGGGGCATCCACAACTTCTCTGGGCAGCCTGTTCCAGTGTCTCACCACCCTCAGAGTGAAGAATTTCTTCCTAATGTACTTCATTCTTCTGGAGAATTGTATAAGGTCTGTGGAGTGTTTTGCCAGGGCCAGGCTAGTGGGAAAATGAGGGACTGTTAGGATGGGAGTATAACCTTCGGCAGCAGGGGGAGTGTTAATCTAAGCAGCCCGGGAATGTCCTGTGAGCATCTGCCTTTAGAACTGTTGTTTTTGAAGATAGCTGTAAAGCAGCTGAGAACCTTTGTGTTTGCCTGTGTTGTTAATGAGAGCATGGCTAGGTGCTCTCATGGGTTAAGTCTGTATGGTAAACATAGTTGGCTATGTAAGTGGCTTTTGGGCCTAATAAACTGTCTCTCTTGTACCTTAACTGGGGAGTCCATGATATGATCCGCCACAAGGTCAGTCCATACACCAGGATGAAATAACTGTGCCATAAAAATTATGCCCATGACCACTCTCCTAGGACTACGGGGTGAGAGACCAGATTTAGACAAGTCTATCAAGCTCAGAGCAAGACTAGTCAAACAGGTCTGTAGCTTCTCACTCTCTGCCTGGTACCACAACACAGTTTGCCCAATTGCTTCCCATTTCCCCTGTAATGAAACATCAGTCTCGAGAGCAAACAGAAGACAATCCTACAGCACCTGTATGCCATAGGCTATGGCATGACCGATCCACAAGCTCACACATGTGATCTTCCAAGGAGGCAGGCACTACGTGAAGGTGAAAACCTTACTTCACCCTCAAAACAAGTGGGCAATGTTGCTACCTTTTGATTGCTGATCTGGGCTGGTCAGCACTAGTTGCTCAACCATTGCCCACACCCAATCAAGCCTGCTTTATGCACAGTGCACTGGTACAACCACGCTGCCAGGGATAAAACTTTTTTAATAAAGGTCCTCAAAAAAAGCCAAGTGCAAGTATACCAGTACATGCAGCAGCCCAGCTCATTCCCCTTGTTTTATGTGTGATACCTAGCATAGCTCTGTCTGAGCTGGCCCAGTTTAACAACACTAAACCAGTTAAAATTAGTTCAACTTTTGGGAATATTGGTTCCTAAAGAATGTTTCATTTACCTGCCCAGTGAAAAAACTGGGCAGGTCCATCAGGCACACCACTGTTGGCAGTTTCTGGCTTAAACAATTGCATTTTTTTTTTCAGGAGTAATCTTATCTTTCCCATGTGAAAATTGTTTCTGGGTATGTAAGTCCAAAAAGTTGGACACTCACTCAAGAAATGTTCTCACGCTGAAGCTTCTTTGAATATTTAACAAAGCACCTTAAATTGGTCAGTTAAAATCCAGGGACACAGTCACATAGCATAGAAACCTCCATGCAACTTCAGTTTTTGCTTCGGTAATACAAGTTCAGGAACAGGGCCAAGTCTGGAAGCCACCAGGCTGGCCAGCTCATTGAACTCCCTTACCTGTAAAATTCTTCTGCTTTGCAAGGTAGAGAGGAATAAATCATAATGTGTATTATCCTGAGGCTGGTTATAAGTCATCAATTATCTGATATTTATTGTCTTCTCTTTCTGTCTTTTTACTGCACGCTTATGTAATCCCTTTATTTAAGATAGTCCTTCAGCTATTGACACATTATTCATTGCTTGTGTTGAAATGGCTAAGAACAACCCAACATTCTTGAGTTACCTGTTAAGAGAGAAAACCATGTAATGATTAATCCTAGCCTTGAAATTCTGTCATCAACTTTTAAAAACGTAAATTATGCAATAAAATAATTATATAAATTGCCAATTACATAACTGGGGTAATTAATTTCAACAAGCTCACACACAGATTTGTGGGGTGGAAGCCTTTTTGATATTAATTGACCATCAGTGAATGGAGAATGAACACCATCTGGAAGCAGCTTGGGTTGATAAAGGTGACAAACTGCAGATCAGACCAATAAGCCTGTGGGGTGAGTGTGAAAGAAAAATACAAGTTTTTGTAACACGGAAGAAAAAAACTTTACATCTGGTTTATATCTAACTGACCCTCCCTACTGTTTGTGCTATTTCAACATGTGAAAATGGCTGGATCGCACGTTGCACCAGAGGTTTCCTGCAGGAGCTCTGCTGGGAGGGCTCTGCTCTGTGGCACAGAACTGAGACAAAGGCCTGGCCCCGCACAGGCACCCCATTTCCCTGACACAGCCAGCTGTGTAAAGAGGGGTTTAAAGGAAGATGTGCAGAACTTAGGTAGGTGGCTGGGAATAACACATTCACCCCCCATTTCCATCTCTGTTTCCACCTCCTCTGTCTGTCTGGTCTAAACAACTGCCAAAAAAGGTGTTTTTTACGATACATTTAAGGTACAGAGGTGCACTATAGAGACCCCCAACTCCACAGTCACAAGCAGCTCAGCAGCTGCAGGGCTGTGTCATTGCCATCTTTTACGCGGCTGGTAAGGGGATATGGAGATGTCTGGGGGCACAGGGGGAGCCATTTTTGCTCACTTAATTTGTCCAGCCCTACAGGGTGCTCAGTCTGGGGCAACATTTGTTTTCTGTAATCCACTACTGCATAGCTCCTTGGGCTACAAGGCAGAACTACTTAAGGTAGCTGCAACTAGAGAACTGAAAAGAATTTGCATTTCAAACAGAAAAGAGACTTCCTCTTAGGTTTTTTTTCTAGGCATTTGTTGTAACCCCACCATGCACCTCAGCTAGACAGAAGAGACACCTGTATCACCACAGAAAGAACTGAACTATGGAAACTATCCCTTGTGAATGCATTTTCTACTCATTTTTACTTTTCCTAGCTATCTTTCACAATACATATTCTTTCATTCTAAATGCATTGTGAACACATTAACTAAAGCTGCTCTGTATACAAGAGAAAACCTATTTTTTTTCTCTTAGA
The DNA here is from genome assembly GCA_025331215.1 of Actenoides lindsayi. Lineage (NCBI taxonomy): Eukaryota > Metazoa > Chordata > Aves > Coraciiformes > Alcedinidae > Actenoides > Actenoides lindsayi. The sequence goes on along the minus strand of WTSP01018047.1, from coordinate 919 downwards.
AGGAAGCTTGTAAATCACTACCCAAACTTTCTGTTGACTGTTTTCTTCCTTTATTTCAACACAGGCCTCTCACCTGGAACTGGGAAGCACGCACAAGGCACATGCACTGTGACAGCTACCGGGGCTGTTGTTCCAGCGTCAGCAACAGTCAGGTCCCGTCCTGGAGTGTGCTGTGTGTGCCCTTGTAGTCACCTCAGTTCAGCTCCGTGTCTGTACTCCCAATTTATCAGGCCTGAAACAAATGATTACTGCTCTGGGAGAGAATGCTTGTGCCGTTTCTCATTTGCAGGTGTTTGGCTGGTGCTCACATATGATTTATTGGGGGGATGCAGGGGACAGCAACACTGTGAGGAGAGATGGATAAAGGAAAGACAAACTGTTTACTTCCCATGTGGCACATGCAAGTGCGTTACAAAAACAGCTTAAAAAAAAAAAAAAAAAGAAAGAAAAAAGGTATAGTTCTGGTTTTGGGATCTGCAGAACTGCATTTAACTAACCCATACTGGGCTTCTCTGCTGTTTGTTGAAACAGAGGCTTTTCTGTCCGGAAACAGTGCAAAACCTGCTGTGTCCAGATCGGCAGCGGGACAGGGCGGGTTTCTGCCTTTCCAAACCCGCGTTTCGTTCCCGTTTCACTCCGGATAGCAATTCGTTGCCGAAGTTGCGGCAAGTGCCTGAAACCAGGCCCGACAACCGAGCCGTAGGCCGGCAGGCCGACACGTCCCGACCGACGGGCAGCGAAGGACGACGAGGGGCGTTTCTGAACAGAATCGTGCGCGTACAGCCTTCGTGGCCTGGGGAGGCAGAGGGAAGGCACTGCGTCGGGGACGCCACTGCAGCGAGGCAGCTCCCGCCGCCGCGGCAGCCCCTGCCCGCAGCTCGGCCGAAGCAGCGGTGACTCCGCAGGGCCCCGGCAGACC
>WTSP01018044.1:53241-74225 GCA_025331215.1 Actenoides lindsayi | reverse complement strand
CTCGGGGGTCCCCGCCGCGGGTGCGCTTGTGAGGGGGTCCCGCGGGGCTGGCCCTGTCAGGGCAGCGGTTCGGTGGCTCCCGCCTTTGTTCCTGATCGCGACAGCGGCCTGTCGGTAGCTCCCGGCCCGCTGGGTTATGCGGTGAGGCCGGGCTGGTCTGGAACGGGCTCACTGCGGGGTTCGTGTCAGTGGAGGGAGGGGAGATGAGCAAAGGAGAGCCGAGGTCTGGCCTGCGGGGAGCTGGGCTCTTGCAGGGTGATGCCGGGTTTCGTTTAACTGGGTGTTCAGCGGTGCTGCCCGGTTTCGGAAAGAACTCCCCCGGCGAAGTGTCTGCTCTTTGCATACAGTCCGAAAGTACCCGAGTAAGGAACGTGGAGTAAATGAAGATGACGTGTAGTGTTTGAGAGGTGATGGCTTTCGCTGGTGCCTGCCCGCGGGTGTTCGGCTTCCTCTGCCCCCTCTGCTGTTCTCACGCTTCCTCCCCAGTTTGTTTCTCCCTCCCCCGGAGGCCCCGCAGAGCCGGGTGCCCAGCCGCCTTTCCCCCTTGCCCCTTCTGTGTGTTAGCTAGGAACCTGGAAAAGCTCCCTTATCAAAAGAAGGTGGAGGTGATCCTGTTTCCAAACGGGAGTTTCCCGTTCTGTCCAGTTGCCCTGGTTTTCACAACAGCGTTCCCTCTGCCCTGGCCGCCCCCCCGCCCCTCTCTCCGTTTCCTGTGAGTTGTTTGCTGGTTTGGGGCTAACAGCTTCCAGCCGGACACGGCAAAGCTCGCAGTTGAAAGCCTGTGAAATACTAAGCCACCTTAGCTCTGCCAGAATGTCGGGTTAAATCTAAAGTGCGACTGTTCTTTCTTCGGTTTAAAACTGTAACATCAGTTCAACTTCCCAGGCTTTCTGATCATTCTTAAAATAAGTGAAGTGTCTGTGTCCTCCTCCAGTGATTCCTGGGCATTTCCTCACCGTGTTTTGGGTTTGCTTTTCATAAAGTTGTCAAAACAGTTAAAGGAGTCACTGTTATTTGGTTTTTTTTTTCCTTAATGTAAACTGCAAATAACCGAGCTGGTGGCTGCAGAAGGAGACCCGTCTGTTTCCTCGCTGTGCCTTTCGCTCACCTGGAGAAGGCAAGCTGTAATTCTTGGCTCGCTGTTCCCACAGCATTGCTCACAGCTTGCGCAGCCCTGGCGAGAAGCAGCAGCAGCAGGAGGCCCGTCCCGCTGCTCTTTCCCAGGGATAGCTCAGTTCACAGCTCTGGGGATTTATGCCCTCCCTCGGACAGCGGTGGTTTTGCTTAGGTGGGATTTCTGTTGTCCTAAACAGAACTTAAAGCAGGATGCAGTTATTGTCATTAGACTGGTAAAATACCTTTAACTTACATTGTCCTGCTAAAGGGGGTTTCTGTATGGAAAACATAACTCTTCTTTTAGAATGTGTCAGAGGTGAAAATATTTAATTAAAACAATGTTGCCAATCAAACTTGTGATGGTTTTGTTTTTTAAACAAAATGTAAAATTCTCTTGTGCTTTCGTGGCCTTCGTTCAGTAAATTACAGACTTGATCTGCTTTTCTAATGCTGGAATTGCTTTATCAGATACTAGTGCTGAGAGCAGCCTGAGTGAATGGTCATTTAAAATGAATTCTAAAAAAATCCATAAAGCTCTAAGTCATGAATTGAAAAGAAAAATTGAAAAAATAAGCCTATGAAGTAAACTGTTGAGCACCCTGCCCTTGGAGCAGTGGGTATTGTTGTGTGGAGAAACTGCCTCGTCCTCGGTACCAAAGGTACTGTTCACTGAGTATTTTTAAACCTGTAGTATTCAAATATTTTCTTGAGTTGTAGGATTTCTTGGGAATATGAGCAGAGAATTTCTTGCTAGCCGCTGAGAACGTTTGAAACAAAACCAGATAGTAAGATGTTAAAATATGTCATCCAGCCGTTGTTTTCCTGAGGTCCTATTAACCCCCCCTCTATCCACTGCTGCAGTCTGTTCTTTATTACGCTCCTCCTCAGTGAAGCTGGACTAAAGCAAATTAAGTGGGTTGACTGGAGAGGCGGAGGCCACTGACCTCCTTTAGGGATGAAAACTTTTCGATCTGTTATGTTAAACCATAATTAATTTCTTTCGATGTATTGAGATGTTTAGCTCTAAAGCCAGTAAGTCTTGAGCACTCTACTTGAAACTAAACATCGGTTCTGAGTTGTTTTATTTCTGTTTATTCTGTGCTTCTCTGCTTTCCTGCCTCAAAAAAAAAAAAAAAATAAAAGGGGGAAAAAAAGTAATATCTCAGGATGGTGACAGAATGTAAAAGGTGTTCTCAAACACGTGGATTCTGACTCGAGGACAAAGCAGTGGGTGAAGCACACAGACAGTACCTGCCGTGTATTTCCAGTGGCTGTACATCACTGCCCTGTTGTGCAGACGGGCACAGGAGAAATGTCTTGCTTCGTCTTACCCTGCAGGGCTGGGAAATAACCCCCCCCAAACTGCATGTGTTACAGGGAATTTATTTTCTACGTGAGTTTTTCCGTAAGAGCGGAATCTGCTGCCGTACTTAACAGCACGCTGAAGGCTCACAGTCCAGAGCCGGCTAAATTAACATCTCCTAGAATTCAGACACTAGCTCTCCAGCCTGACTTTGACCTTCTGTCTCGGACCACCTACGTTCTGTAGAGCTGGGCCGTGCAACGTTGTCTTTCAAATGACTTTTCCCGGGGGAGAAATGCAGCCTCGGCAACGGGGAAATCTTGTTTGTAAAGGTGCTGGTGGGACGAGGGATGATTAGACAGCGCACGCAGAGCGCGGTCACGCCAGGCCCGTGTTTCATCCTTTGCACTGAAGATGAAAGCAGAGGGCTGTGGTTACAGCTTGCAGAGTGTCCATTTAAAAATAAAGCTTGTTGTACCTTAACCTGAAAACTATTTTCTGGAGTTCCTGTCAGTATTTTGGTTCAAAAACTGATTGTTCTTCCAGTGTCAAAAGTTAGAGGAGTAGGGAGAGGCAGGAGGGAGAACTCATTTTTGTCACCTCCCAGGAGAGTGGAGGAAAAAACCCCAACAACCTGAAGCAGTTTTCCTGGAAACTGAAATGCCTGAAAATAAGGGTTACTTGTGTGATTGGTGTGCTACGTGCTTTGCACAGGGAAAAGGAAGCTACGTATTTAATATTTTAAACAGCACGAAGTCAAACACCTCCCCTCCTTCCTATGGAGAAATTGTTTGTAATTGTACTTGCAAAACAATATAAATGGTTTTGGAAGTATTTGGTGCTTTTTCTTCAAAAGGCAATTGGTCTGTGCAGCCTGTTTTTGACAACGGTCGTTGTTCATTTCTCTGCAGACAGCATGTTCAGCTTTCTCAGGAGACAGCACGATGGCTGTGCAAGCCTGGCTTTTCCTGCTAATTTTCTTTGGTTTCTTTTTACGGAAAACAAAATTCCCAACACACCAAGCCCTTAATGGGTCTGCTTTTCCCCTGACCTTAAGGGAACTACAGATTCCCAGATTGTCAGCTCATTTCTCAGAGGCAGGCCTTAGTCTGTAGTGTGCAGAAGCCCGTGGGGACTCTGGCAGTGTAACAGTGTCTGTGGAGCAGAGTACAACATCAACTGCTGATCTTTGGGAGTATTTACAATTGTATTTTTTCTTTCACTTTGTGGAGAACTCGAAAGCAACACACCCTGTGTTTGGAAGCTCAACGAGAAGCCGGAGGTAGTAGTTGAATATTTAAGGCTATGCTGAGCAGAAGTTCCTTTTTAAACTCCCACTTTTGTGTTGAGGACAAAGTAAACTCATTTTTTGGAGATAAACTTCACGTGTCTCAATTAAAAAAGCAATGACTTAATTTTCTATTTAAGAGTTCTGCAAGTCTGAATTTCCCTGTGGTTGTAACGTGCACCTCGCTTCTCGCGGGGAACCCAGCGCTAGAGTTTTGGCAGAAAATTAAGGAGCTATGTACGTAACTGATGGGTTTTTCTCCCGTTTCCTTTCCGGCAGCGTAGAAGGCAGAGGGGCTTCTGTTTCTCTCCCAAGGCAGCTTCTCTGCTCTGAAACCATGGTAGTAACTTAGAGGTGGTGGGAAGAAGTGCTTGGGAGAGCACATGAGAAATACAGAGATCTCGGGAACACGGGAGCAGGTCTCGTCCTTTAGATGTTTTTGAAACAAAAGGAGCTGCCAAAAAAAGTCACGCGGCACATGTTCAATTTAGTGTTGCAGACCTACCTATGAGCACCCAAGTTAAAACTGCAGCCATGTGAACTGTCTAATTACAGTGGTTATAGGGTGTTTTTGTAAAGAATATCATGTATAGTTCCAGGGCTTAAAAAAAACCCTCTGTGGTGTCTTGTTTCTTTTTTCTAGGAAAAAAAAAAAATCTCATCCCATTGGGATTTATTTGGTTTATTTTTCTGAACTTCTGGATCTTTCTGAATGTATTTGCATAAACATATTTGGAAGTTTTTGGTGCTTGATGTATCATTTCCAAATTTCTGCCTGCGAATAGCATAAAATAGAGGATTGATGAGGGTATTAATAAGTAAATTATTTTCCTAATAACTAAAATAGTGCCCAGAAAACTGAATAACTTTAGAACAGAAGCGGGATGAATGGTTTAACTGGATGACAGTAAGGGGAACGACTTCTAGCTGAAGCAAGCTGCTGGAGGCAGAAGCAGATGTAGGGAAGCGTACGCTTTGTGAGAATTTAGAAATTAGCGGGAGATTTATGGCCATCTGTGATATGGTTTTGTGTAAAGCCCAGTTGACTTTTTTCTCTCTATATGTTTATATATAGATGTTTAAGGCTTTTCTTCACAGCGTTGCTAGATTATGGTGATGTGTCACGTAATAAATACAGAAGCTTTTAACCAAGTAGATGACTTAATTTCTGTGAGTCGTAATGCAATTTATAATGAAAATAGCGGAAATTTTGGGGCGAAACATCTGTGTTCAGACTTTCTTAAATTACATTTTCTTCTGTGCTGTCGCCCTTTTCTAGCCAATTCAGTGCAACTGGAACAGATGTTCAGAAAACTCAAGATGGTTTGACTTGAGTCATGGTAGTGACTCGGTGCTGTAGTGGTGACTATACCAGTGGAAGCGTTCACTCGAACTGGCACAAACCAGCGTGTACACCCAGCTAATAAACTGAGGGAATCGTGTATTTTCAGGGGGAAGTTAAGTACCTTCAAAGCTAGCTTTTTCTGAACATGTAATTAAAGTATTTCCATTTATAAAATACATTTTTTTTCCTCAAGGTTTTCCCAAACAAAAATGTCCCAATCCAAGTTTATTGAGCTAATATTGACATTTAGATTATTGAAGCATCAATAGGCTTGTTTAATAGTGGCACTTGGAGATTGTCATTGTCGCTTTGGGCGTTCGATTCTGAGCTGAGGTGAAAGTGTGACGCTGTGATTCTGGGCTGGTCAGACCGTGTTTGTAGATTAAATTAACCTCGTCTGCTGGTGAGTTTGATGGAGGAGGTATGCGTGTGCTCGGGGTGGCAGAGTTGAGGGGGGGTCTCTTTTTAAACTAGACCGAGTAAAATAGATTTTAAAATTCTTCAAAAGTTTTATTTAGCTTTTTCTGTTTGAACAGGTGATAAAATTGGCAGATGAAATAATTTTTCTCAACTAAAAGAAACAAAGGATTTCCCCCTCCCACCTCCCATTTCAAAAGTCTCTGTTCGTTTGTATTATAGATTAATACTCTTTTTAATCTCTTCTTAGCAATTTGCTGGTTTTACTGCTTGCTGGTGGGTTACAAACTCAGTCTTGTATGTCGGCTCATTAATTCCCTTCAGGTTGTTTACCCGATGATGCTAATGATCAAAACTTCATTTGACAATGGAATGTTTGTAGAAAAATTCAATGGTTCGGTGTTGTCACGGCATTTGCCCGGCTAATCGTTCTCTGCGGGGTGTATCTCCCCTCCCCAGATAAATACGGTGTCAAAATTCCTGCTGTAGAAATACGTCAATATGTAGGTGTGCTGGACATAGGACTGATAAGATGCACAAGGAAATGGATTGATACCAGTCTAGGGTTTTTTGTTGCAGTGTGATAGATAGAAGGTTAATTGATGTTAAATGGCTGCTTTGTTAGCCCTTCATCAGCCACTGAACTAGCACGGGAGTGTAAATCATTACTAGAAAAGGCCAAGACCAGTGTGTTGTCTTAGCGAGGTTTCGAGGTCTTTTTCTCTCCCTCCTCGCCCAGCCTCTCGGCAGCTGTAAGGGCGGGAGGGGAGAGCGAGCGGCTCTTCTGAGCCCCCCGCACCTCCGCGGAGTGACAGCTCCGAGATGTTGCGTGCGAGCGAGTTCAGCTGGTGCTGTGTGGTCCGGGTGTGTGGTCTCCAGCTCAACCCAGAGGCTGCGAACGGGGTGGAGGAGAGAGAGCGACAGTGTTTACTTTAATTTATTTCGGATGCCGGAACTGTGCCCGGAGTTTCTCCGGAGCTAGGCTTCCACAGCTAGCGGCGTGGGTCCCTCGCAGCTGAACTCTGCCGGGGGCTCCCGCAGCATCTGCCGCGGGTCCAGCCTCCTGCTCCCCGGGGACCCAGAAATGGGAATGGCATTGCTGAGCGCCGCGCTTATTTAGCTTTCGCTCCGTCGAGATCTATAGCCGTGAAGATGTGCGGTGCTGGGCTGGGGAAGCGGGACCTCCGAGACAGGGAGGGACCGTGTGAGCCCGGCCGCTGGGAAAGCCCGACTGCAGCGCGTGTGCCTTGGCCACCCCAGACTCCGCTCCCTGCTGTGCCCTTCACAACCCCTGGGGATATCCAGGAGCCCTTTCTAAGAGAGAAGGGTATCATCTTACGATATCTCTTCCTTTTCGTCGCCTGCCCCCTCCATCGTGAAGCTCGCCCCTCTTCCCAGGGGGAACGGACGCTGGGCTGTGGCGCTGTCCGGTCGCTTACCGTGTCCCTCGGTGTTAATGTTGGCCGGAGTCAGCGGGCAGGATGTGACAGGGCAAGACAAACGAGGCTTTGTTTTTTCTGTGCGATGGTGAAATTGCCCCCTTTTTAATGTTTGTTCATCTTTTCATTATAAGTAGCTTAGTAGTGTTTTGAAGAGGTTCCCCCCCCTCCCCTAAACGTAAGATTCGTGAGTGCTCCTTGTTTAAATTGACAAGTCTTCTTTTATTATTTAAATAAACATGCATAGATTCTTAATATCACTTGGAATTTCAGCATTGTTTAGCTTATTCACTTCCCAGTCCTTTCTGGCAAGCTCGCAGGAATGGACTTTGTATTATTAATGCAGTGTTGAAGGCTGCGGACGTTCTCGGGCACTGAAGATCTCCAGAGGGGTTAATAAATGTCAGTTATTTTCACAGCGCTGCTCTTTGGATGCTTTTAAATCTCAGTTTCTGTAGATCGTCCGTCTGAATTTATATGGTTGGGAAGATAAAGCACAGCAAAGGTTGCAATAGTGTTTTTCGTCATTTTGTAATGGTTTCGAGTACAAACACGTAGGAAGCTTTTTGCTTTGTCATCCTTCTTGGGGTCATTTGCTGTGTCCCTTCACTGACTGTCATAGCGTGTTATGCTCAGGGGACTCTTTGGGGTTTCTAGTGAAAACAAATTACTAGATTTAGTTAGTAGAAGCACAAGTTTGTGTAGTTGAAGGTGAAAAGGCCATCACCTATGTTCTGGAATCTGAGTATTTATTGCTTGTTTCAAAAAGGGCATTTCAGAAATGTGCTCGTTTGGGAGCGCGGCCGAGGCAGCGATGTCGGGGGGGTGAGCATCTTGCCTGCTGCTTTCAGGTGCTGCTTCAAAAGCGGCCACTGCCATCAGAGGCATACTGCAGTTTGAACAGGGGGATGCTTTGGTCCTTCCTCCTGTTCCTGCCTCAGTTTTTTTTTAAGTTGTCTTCTGTCACATCTGTAGGAGTGAGAACAAATAAACAGTTGATACCTGAAGACTTGCGTGCTCGCTTGCAGCTTAGGCTTTCTCAGCCATGACAAATAGGCTCTTTCTTTCCTCCCTTCTTGACAGCTCAGCTTCCCTTTGCTAGATGACCATGGCACTTGCATTGACCTTGGGTCTGTCTTCCTTCAAGAGAGTCTTTTAAGTTCAGTGTCTGTGACAAAGTACCACTGAAAACTTAACTGATTTTTTTTTCAGTCACTTGCTACCTTGCTTTAGAAGTCAAACTCCTTTCTAAAACATTTCAACCACTAATTTTTCCACTGCTGAAATATGTGAGGTGGCACCTGATTGCTCCTCACCTTCCAGAGTTCTGTGCCTTCATCATGTTTGTAGCTTTTCTTTGGGATTTGAACTTACCAGCCAATTTAATATCTTTAAACCCTGAACTTCTGTAGTTACCGCTTATTCTGGCACCTCTTCCAGGGTGGTCAGCAGAGCTCTGCTCTACAGAACAGACCTGGTACCTGTTGGTGTTTTGCTTTGTGTTTCTTTGCTTGTCGTGGAAAGTCGAATGGGGAAACCTGTTGAAGAATTCTCGTTTTAAACCAGCTGAAGGTTTGCAAAAGTCAAAAGAGCAGCTGGACTTGTATTTTCCCTTACGTTGGGCCATGTTTTGTTTCTTCAGTATTTGTTTTTAAAGTGGCTTTTCTTGGGTTAGAGAGCGAAGGTGACCCCTCTTTAGCAAGCTTGTCATGCTCAGAATTGCCTGGATTTTTTTTTTAACCAAACCTTTGTGAGAGGACGGTTTATTTGAGAAGCTCATGTAAAGACAAAGATGATGTTTATGAAAGGCATTTTTCATGATGGCTTTGTAGTAGGTGGTCTTTGCAGAGGTTTTTTAACTCCTTGCACTTTCATAACAAGAATTATGACAGAATAATAGAATAATATGGGCAAGATCATGGGAGCAGTCAAACAGATGTCATCCCTGCTAAACTGTTGGGGAGATATTGTGAGGAAATGAAGTTTAAAAAAAAAAAAAGGTGTGGGATAAAGATGGAAAGAGACCTCTGTTAGTGGGGGAGAGGATCATCCATATCCACAAAAATAGTCGTTAACACTTCTTCAGGGAGCCTGGCTCCTCCGAGGAAATGGGCTGAGTGGGAAGCTGTCTTTATGCAATCTCACCGAATCTGTACAAGCAGCAGCCGTTCAGGAAGAGGGATGCTTTTAAAATGTTATTATTATTATTTTATACGTAATACATATTTGGAAATAATAGAATTTCTCTTTAGGGCAGTGTACAAAATTGCAATGGAAGCTTTCAATTAGCTTATTGTGTCTTTTCATGAATTGAAAAAGTAATTAGTTTTTTTAGCTTTGCCTTAAATGTTATTTTTTAAAAACCTACAAACTTGCTTTTATCCCACAGTAGCCCACTGGCTGGGCTTCCCAGTCAGCACTCCAGTAATTTTGACTATTGACATGCTTGTCCAAAGAGGAGGAGAGAAAATAATATAAATGAATTGAAGGCTCTCAAGTGTTTTGCTTTTTTAGTTAGTTTTATTTTATATTTGCAGTAAGGACAGTTCCCATAGAGCTCCTTCACTTATTCTTTGGAATAAATGAAACCAATTGCTGTTTAAAAATACTAATACTGGAGTGTCTGAGTGCTGGGGTGCTGTGGTAATGTGTTGAGATTTACTGTGGTATTCTCATTCCAGTGAGGTATTTTAAAGCAATTCTGCAGTAAGTATGGAAATACTTTAGAAGAAATACTAGACCTGAGGAGGCTCAGTGTTTTTATTACATTTATTTAGCTCACCATGAAGGGGGATCTAGTGCCAATTTCTGAAATCCAGAAAAATATGTTGTAATATTACTTTAGAGTTTTGGTATTGATTCAGCCAATGACCTGTGTGTCTGCAGCGCAGGGGAACCGTAATGGTTGTTGTGGAGGAGAAAATCAATCAATTAATACCAAAGTAGCTTCTATTTTACTTGTTTTCCTCAAGACTTCTTCCTTTCCATGTAACACCGAATTTCTGAAGGTGCCTTTTTCTACGCCTGTGTTACTGATTAACATTGTCTATAAACCTCTACATTTAGAGACATGGTTTATGCTGCCTTCATGAAACATGCTGCTTCCTGGAGAAGGTGACTGTCTGTGTGTGGAGACACAACCCCACTGGTTCTCTGCTGCTGCTGTGTGCCTCTGAGGGCTGTTGAGGATCTGCTGGAAAAGCCCCAGAGACTCCATAGATAAGATAAACCTGGAAAAACATGGTTCCTGCACCAGCACACTGCTCAGAACAAAGATGATGAGACTTCTTTTTCACGAGGAGTCCTGTGGACTACATGAGGGGTGATGGGTACAAGTTACTCCTGGGGAGATTCTGATTAGACACGAGGAAAATTTTTCACACAGTCAGCCATGGGAATAATCTCCCCAGGGAAGTGCTGGGGTTCCCAGCGTGGCACATTTTGAAGATTCAGTTGGACAGGTCCTGGTCCAGCTTGCCTAGACAGGGCTTCTATCAAGAAAGGTTGGACCAGATGATCCATGAGGTCCCTTCCAACCTGGGATTCTGTGATTCTATGAGGAATAGATGCCGTTTGTCCTTTTTGCTTTAGGTAAACTGAGGCACCTGAATCTTCTCCAGCATCCTCTTTGCACAGGACTCCAGGGGGACCTTCAGGTTCTGAAAGGTCTGACCTTCTGTTCATATGCGCCCTGTGGTTGTGTAGGAATAAGCCAGACTTGCCCTGCAATTCTCAATTTTGATTGTTCCAGGTAGCATGAGGTTCCTCAGGTTCTACCCATCTGCTTCTCCTCGCTGCAGAGCTGTGCAGGAAACTACTCGTAAGCCGTAGGAGTTTGTGATCAGTTGTGTAGTAAACTAAACGTAGTGATGCGCGCAACCTGTTGGTGTTTGCATCTCAGAGCTCGTTAACCTGGCTTGGGTTGGCTCCAAATTTCAACCCAAAGGAATAGTCTGATGGAAATGCTTCTTCCATAATTTTGTGTGTTTCTGTTGATCTGTTTGGATATGGTTTGTTTTGTTGATGTTTTCTGATAGTGTTGTGTCTGTAAGTAATGTTTTAACTTTCTCTGTTTGTGTAAATAATGGTGCTTTACATAAATAAGTGCTGGGAGCTTCTTCCCATGGGACTGTCTGTGGCACTAAGTCCACCTTCGATGGGGACGTTATCCAAATTTATAACCATAGTCTAGTATTTGGTTTAGCTCTCAGCTTTGTAAGGAATCCAATAACTTTCTAATAAAGGTTTGAATAGGCTTGTTTGAAAGTGATTTGGAGTGTGTGTATGTAGTTCCATTAAGCATTTTGAAGGTTTAATAGTTTTCTGAGAATATTTTTGTTACAGCTCATTACTAGAGCTCTACTTAATTAAAAAACAAGTGCAAAGGTGGTGCAGGTATTCTTTATTCTTCAATGACTGTGGCATACAGGCTTTGGGTGGTGTACCATATTTACATTCATGTTTCTCTACCACTGTAGAACAGCTTAAAAGGGTTTTAGTAATTTTTTATTTATGTAATTAATATTTTTAAATTATGTCTCTCTTGCAGAACAGATAAAAGCAACTCAGCTCCCAGTAACTGAACAGACATCATGTCTCGAGCACGGCAGCCCCCACTGGTCACGGGCATCTCTCCCAATGAAGGCATCTCATGGACAAAAGTGACAATTAGAGGAGAAAATCTGGGGACTGGGCCTACGGACCTCATAGGTAAGTTGGAGAAAAAAACCTTCTTTTGAAAGTGCAGAATGTCCCATTCAGGATATGATCAGACATAATTCGTTTGCATGCTAAACTTCCTGTTGCACAGTATGAGGGCTGCTCCTCTTGCACCTCCTCACTGGAATCCCCAGGCTGAGGGCTGCTGCCCTGTCTGTGCCTCTCAGAATGACCCTTCTCTGCTGGACGAGCCCGTCCTTAGCCTGACTCCACAGCCTCTGTGGAACACTAGGAGTGAAAAGCCGAAAAGTCCCCAGTGGATTCAGATTTTCTGCATCTACCTTTGTCCCTTCTTGTTGCTCTTCACTGAATGGCTCGGTTTCGCTGCCAGTGATGGGTGAACATCACCTTGGTTACGTGCAGTGCTGAGGGTGTGAAGGCACTGTGGCATAACACCCTGCTCTCAATTTTGGCTTGTGTTTCTTCCATAGGATTCTGTTTTCCATGTAATGCCTACAAAGCATCGAGCTAATGCTGCTTGTTGTTCTGCCCTGATTTAATGCTTGAGGGTTAGACAATCTGAGCCTGTCACCTGTGAATTTCAGGTTTTGCCTTTGTTCATTGAATTCCAGCTGCTGTTTGACAGCACCTACAATATAATCATCCCCTCAGCCTCATCAGAACTGTTCTACATTTTTTTCTAGATTTTATTGTCTTTCCACTCTGAATAAATTAATATAATCAGCAAGCTTTGTAACCTCTTTACCTTGTCATTTATGAATATATTGAACACACGTGATCCCAGCACATACCCTCTGGAAACTTTCCTCAGTGAAAACACACCATTTACTGTAACCCTGTTTCTGCCTTAAGCTCTTTAGCTGTTTGAGGATCCTATCCTACAGCTGCTTAATTTTCTTAAGCCTTCCAAGAAGGACTTTGTAAAAATCTTCTGGAAATCCAAGTGGACTCTAACTACTGGAATTTCCCTTCTTTTGTAAGTTAAGCACATGTGTACGTCAGCGTACATGGTGGAGACAATTTATCTCGGTTGTTGTGGAATCGTGACTCCTCTGAAGTCCATTGGAATCTTGTTTGGCTTTGCTAGAAACAATTTTTCACTTCATGGCTGTAAACCAAGATTCCCGAATTCCGTCCTTGGCCACCACGATGAACTTTATGGCCAAGCATAAGCTCCTACAGTTTTCCCCTTCGCTTCAGTTTGCTGTCTCTGGAGCGCAAAGGAGTGTGATGTGTTCGTGCGCCGCTAGACGAGGTTGTGGTGCGCTAAAGAATCTTGACTGAGACATGATCAAGTAACTGATGGTGTTAGAGGTGAGTATGTTTGTGTACTTGTGGGGTTGATGTGCTTTGATAACCTCGGTAGTTCATCGGTGCGATGCTCTTAGAAGGGATCAGTGCTAGGTTCTTGGGAGGAGGACATCTCCTGGACTGTGCCTCAAAATCACAGCTCACTAACTGCTAAGATTTGGTTTTTTTCTCCTTTTTTTTTTTTCTGCAGTCAGTCTTGTACATCACTGCTAATAATCTCATCCTTGGAGGTAAAAAGAAAAAAAAAAAAGGAAAAAAATTACCTTTTTTTACCTTCTCTCAGCTCTTGGCTTTCTCAGTGAGTGACTAAGGCCCCAGACACATAAAGATTTCTTCTCATGGTTAAATTAAGCATGTAAATATTCCCTGTGACTTGAATGGAAATACTTGCTTTGTAGGCATGAGATTTAAGCAAGTCTGAGCGAGGCTTTTTATAAAGTTTATAATCTGCTATTTGAGATGCATTAGAGCGAAATGAAAAGCAAGAAACTTTTTTTGTGTATATGTATAACTAGAATATCACATAATAGAAGAACATGCCTTTTTGTTTTGTAAGAGAGACCCCTTTAGTAATCTCTGTGTATCTTTGAAACCAAATCAACTTTTTATTTGTAACTCGATAGCTCACGGTACAAAAAGTCAAATCGAGGAGATACCTTTAGCATTTATGCTCTCAAGGTTTAGACATTTAAGACATTTGCAGCTGTATTTTATAGGCATTGTAAAATTGTCAGCATAGAAGCTTAACCAAAACTGGAAAGTCTGAGTAAGAGAATTACTTGTGCCTACTTATTGAAAGACACACAAAAGCTAGAACCTGAGTGTGATGTTCTCAAAGATCTGTGTGCCATGCAACAGATTAAAATGAAATTTCATTTAAAGGGAAGTTTTCTCCTTTTAGAGGAAAAAAAATCTCTGCTAACATGCCTTTATTTGTTTTAGAAGTTCTCAGTCTTGTGATCTTGTTCTCTTGAACTTCAGGAACCTCTGAGTAGAATAAAATTGACATGAAGGTCTTTAAAACAGTTGTTCAAAAATCTTCACCCTGCTAAACTGCTATATCTCCAATCTTGCTTTTAAATTATTACTTAATTTAAGCATGAATTCAGACCCTTGAAATTCTAGGGTGAAAACCAATTTACGAATGCTTCAGACAAATTCTTGCCCTAAGTCTTAGTTCCTGCCACAACCTTTCTTCTTTCAGAGAAGTTTCTGGTGTAAAACCAGAAGAGCTGTAATAGTATAACCTAAGGTTAAAACCCACACGTCACAAATGTATGGGGTTTTTTCTTCTCCTCTGAAAAATACAAACTGGCCTGGTTAAAATAGTGCAAGAAAATAAGTCAAAATATTTTTCCATTTGTAAGGCTTTTTCTGTGTGTGTTTGTCCTATTTCACCTGTCCTTCTCCCCCGTATTCGGGCATCTTTTAACAAACAAATCTACTGTCCTTGCTTGAGTAAAATGAGTCTCCTTTGTAGTAAGATTCAGTGCCTTTCTGGTTTTTAGTTTTTGGTTGTTCTCATTTTCAAAATAGTTTTTTGGCAAGGAGTGAGGCATTTTTACATCTGACAACCACAGAACCTGCCAAATTTGTCTGCTGTGTAATGTCAGAAACCTACATTGTGAGAAAAAGTAAGTGTGAAGCTTTGGTACTGAGCCACATACGCTGACCCTTCTCTGTCTGTAAGTATTTTTAAAATTGGTCAGAGCTTTCTAGAAATTAAAAACAAAAGCCAAGCCAACAGGGGAGGAACTGCTGTTCCTGAGTAATTTATAACCACTTCAGGGCAGCCAACACACTAGTATGGCAGTGTCCTTTTGGACAAAAGGCAAAATGTTTCTAGGGAAGGGTGTTATTTAAGGAGAACTTAATGATGTTGTTCTCCAAAACAGTCCTATAGAAATTAGGGTCTTGCCAATTCTTCCGGATTACAAAAGTCCCATTAGGCATATGGAAATTGTCCTAGATCTGAGAAGACAATCCATCTATTCCAGTCCTGATCTCACCGGAATCGATCAGATTGATACCTGGTCAGATTTGTTTAGTTGTGAAGCCCCAGGAAACCTTGGACCCTTTATTAAGGTGTACTTGACTCATAAGTGGTGTTCTTAAATACTGAAGCTTGACATATTTTAATAGGCCACTCTTTTTCCTGTGAGAACTTCATGGCTAAAATATGTTATATTTTTTTTCATAGTTTGTATTTTGATATGAGGAAGTTTAGAGGAGGTAATAGATGAACATCATGTGACTGTTCTTTCATACAGCAAGGGCAGTTTATTCAGCAGAATGTCTTGCATCACGGATTTTGTACAGAAGAAGTTGGAACAGAGTATTTGTCAATTAATACTTTTTTTCCCCACCAAAAGCCCTTTCTGTCAGCAAAAGTACCTCTAAACAAATAAGGTTGAAGAAACATTGTTCATTGTGAATATTTTGCAGAGTTTAATCTGTTTTTTGCTATGCAACGTCATACAGGTTGGCTGTAAGGGACTGGAGAAGGGTCATGTATGTATGTGAAATATATGAAGCATCATAAAACCTACTTCTGTTCACAGCAGGGTGTTTCGTTTTTGCTTTTTCCCAGGTTTAACAATCTGTGGGCACAACTGTCTGCTGACTGCAGAGTGGATGTCTGCCAGTAAAATCGTGTGTCGAGTCGGACAGGCGAAAAATGACAAGGGAGACATTATTGTTACTACAAAGTCTGGCGGCAAAGGAACTTCAACCGTTTCCTTCAAACTGCTTAAACCTGAAAAAATAGGTATTTTTTGTTGTTGTTCAAATTCATACCTGTTTTCTTTGCTAAACAAATATATGATTGAGTGCCTCTTTAAATAAAATGTATGTTTAAAATGGATCCACCTCAGGACAATCTTCAGCTGTCTAGAAGAAGCAGAGTATATCAATAAAATTTACATGTTTATATATAGATAAACTCGTGGTATATGTGAAATTAATCCTTCCATCTCAATATCCTGATAAAACCCTCAGTGACTAATGAAAAGTAGCCCTTTAGTGCTGCTCCTTACAGAAAAAGAAACTTCAAAAATCTAAAAGAAATTAAGAATGGATCCAGTAATTACTCTTAAGTGTACCAGATAAATACAAAATATAAACCAGCTCATGAGCTTTACACCTAAATCCTGAGCTGACAGTTAATCCTTTAAAGAAAGTTGAGTCCTCAGCCACTCTTTATTTGTAATTCAAACCATCCTGCAAGATGGGAAGTCTTAAGCATTTCACATGAGATGCTTAACCATTGAAATGATGTTGCCAAGCAGTCTGAGACCTCTGCTTCATCTAGAATCCAGTCTAAATACCCTCGGGATTGAAAATGTTTTTCAGAACACCTCACTGATGAAGCTGGGTAGTTACCTTTTCCAACACAGGGCTTCTCACAAGAACTGTTTAAGGCTTTTGTTCTCTGTGGTTCAGTGACAGTTAACTTCTCCTGAGCTGTGCTAAGATGTTTAATTATAAAAAGGTGAATCGAGTGAGGCTCCTGGTGATGGGAGGGGAGAGTGGGTATTTTAAAAGATGGGTGAGTGTGGGGATGGGCTGATGTCTGGTGTTGAGTCTCTGATGGGTTTGTTGAACTGGCACGGCCAGGAGTACGTCTGGCTGCATTTTTGGGTGGGAACCAAGACCTGTTTTGCCTCAGCTTTGTGCATTGTCCATGCTAAGGCCTCAGAAACAAAGTCAGTCCTGTGTCCTTTGACCCATCCATCGTGGCACGTGGCTGAAGTTCGCTTGCTTTTTGGTTAGTGAGTGGCACAGAAAAGGGGTCTGCCCTAAAATTAGGCAGATAAGACCACCTCCTGGTAATGGCTCATTTTGAAAGTAGTAGATGACAAGATTTGGACAGACATTGATATAACTGTGGGAATGAGAAATACTAATACTCTGTGATCAGGGAACAGCTTTCAATGCAGCTGAAGCCGTGCCCTCTGTCAGAGGGTGGTGGTTGATGCCTGGCCACGAATACCTTCTCAGCAGCTATAATAAAGTCATTTAGCATAATTGCATCCAGGTTGCTTTGCCGTGTATCCTCCAGCACCTTACCTAGGCATGCATTTTATATTTATCGGGATTTTTCAAATTAATTCAGTCTGTTAGAAGTTGCTGGTGCTGGACTGCCCTTGTTGTTTTAAGGATCTGCACTGTTTTCTCTAGGTATCTTGGATCAGTCTGCTGTCTGGGTGGATGAAATGAACTATTATGACATGCGCACTGACAGGAACAAAGGGATTCCCCCCTTGTCCCTGCGTCCAGCTAATCCGCTCGGTATTGAGATAGACAAGTGAGTACCAAATGCCTTTAATCCACTTTTTTAGTGGTTTTTCTCTAGATGTGCCTTTGTGAATTCCAGAAAAGTTTAATGGTTTACAGGGCAGGGAGAGATTTAAAAGTACATGTGTCTATTAGCTGTTGGTACTCAAGAGTTGTCGGTGCACGTTCCGTCCTGCTTCGGAATCCTCATTTTTGGGCCATCAGTTAGAACGGTAGATAATCTAAAAGCACGAGGTACTGAACCCCGGTGATGTTTAGATATTGAGGATTGGTAAATAACCTAAGGCTTTGGATTTATACATTGTACTTCCGGAATACGTCCTGTTACATTTCAGTTTCATGGGGCTTTTAAGGATCTTTAGATTACTATCTGTTGCTAAAACTGCACTGCAAAATGTGATTTACTATACCCCATCAACTAATCTGTTATTGAAATATTAATACTGTTTTCCAACCCACAGACTTCTTTACTTTTGTTCCTAAGAATAGTGGAATGTATTGCTTTTTTTTTAAAATGGAATATAATGAGTGATAAATTGAATTAGAAGGCTTTAAATGGGACACTCTTAGGGCTCCAAACCTGCCCAACTGCTAGAAATAGGATCAGGAATAATATTTCTTTTGTTCAAGAACTAGCTGTACTAAAACCAAAGGCTATTTAAATTTACACTATTACTAGGGGTCCTCATCTGCTGACTACTCCTGTATGTGAGGGGAGGTGTGTTGGAGAAACTCAGCAGTGCCCATTGTTGCCTTGTGATGGGGGAAACTCCATGTTCCCAAAACCCATGTGGGATTTCTAGTAGATAGATCCAGCATCACCTTCCAGTCTCTGGCTGTGCATTTCTTTACTGATTGAATGTGTTTTTCTTTATTTTTGAAGCACTAACACAATTTTTTGTAATAAGATGAGATTTTTGTCAGTATTGCTCTCCAGTCTGTGATGTAACTTCTGATGGGTCCTTCTTTCATGGACTCCAGGACTGTGTATTCCCGTGACTTACTAAGGGACTTCTTGATGTAGAGTTAGACCACCAATCTGGTGGGATTTTATTATTTCTTTATCTAGAGGTTATGCTTAGTTCTAAAAGATCCTTTTATGGCTTTTTCAAACATTGTTCGTTGCACTTTGTCCAATTAAAAGGTGTTTAAAAATTAATCTTAGCTTTTGAACTGTTCAGGTGGGTAGGTTCAAGGTGTTGCAATGGGACATTGAAATACTAGAAAAAAGATCCTGGAAATAATGAACTGAAGGGCTTTAGTGCAGTATTTTAACTAGGAGATGAGCATGGGGACAAAAAAAAAAGATTGATTCTGTCTCAGACTTAAAATTGGAGTTTAACTCCAACAGGAGTGACTGGGATTTAAGTGAACGAAAGGCTGGAGCTGTGAAATAAGGGAACTAGATCATAGTGGGTCTAACACACCTATTAATTAGAAAACTGCTTGTAGCTATATTGTAGGGATAATACATACACTCAACATACCCACTAGAATTCTGTTTCATAGTCAAATGTTGCAAGGATGCGGAGATGGATCTCTGGGTACAGAGTCATCCCTCTCTTTGTACATAGGAAGCTATTTTACATGTCATATGGATACAGAGTGCAAGCCATCGGCTTTCAGCCTGTGAGTTTAACAAGTAGCAAACAGACATTGCTTCTGGCTGATAGATATCTCACATTTTCCAAGAATGAATTGCTGCTCTTGTGCCGTACAGTTAACTAAACCTCAGTTGCTAGAGAATAAAATCATTTGTACTGTAGTGAGACTCGAACTTGCTGGTTATTGTATTTTAGTGATGATCCTTAAAGTCACAAATCTGTTTGGAGAAGAGTGTCTGTCTGCACGTTTGTTCTCCTGCCTTGCTAGCAGGCGTTTGTCATCTTTTAAAACACAGAACTGATCCGATTAGATGAGGTGTTTTGACACTGCTATCAGTGCATATTGTGTATGTGCTCTGAAGTACTTTGCCCACACCTGAAAAGAGGTATTTAAAATATTTAATCTGAGTTCTTGCTTCTCAGTTTTCAGAATTGGGTAGAGACTGATAAAAAGCTTTAGTTTTCTATTGCTGTCTGTTATGCTGGCCTGAAGTGCAAAGCAGGTCCCTTCCTTCTCAGGGAATATTCCTGGCTGTGGTGTCTCACAGATGTTGCCAGCAATCCTTGCAGAAGGCTTGAATAGCTTGCAGAAAGACAAGAGTATACAGAGTAGTTGCCTCGGTCTGAGAAATGTGGGGACTTAGTATGAAAATGCTATAGAACTAAGAGTGATGATGCAGTGCTTGGGTTGGTTTTCTGTTCCAAGAGCAGGTTGGTAGGTCGTGTCCTACCAACACAGCATTGTTCAGTGTTTTGAACAGTTCCAGGAGAGAAGATGTGATTCCTGCTTCATAAAGGCACTGGTTGAAATCTCTTGATGGAAAATTTAGATCCACATAATGTGTGTGAATGAATTGCTTGTGCAGATGTACCGTGGAGCTTTCTCCTCCTGCACAGCGAGTCGGAACCTTTAACCAAAGGTTGCTGGGCTGCTGTCAGAGCACGAGAGCCCCTTCTCTGCACGGCACGGGCAGCGCTCGGAGAACTTTTGAATAGAGTTTGTTGGTTTGCACGTAGCAGAGGTCATGGTGGTGGATCCGTCTCGTACATGAAAGCAAACGCTGAAATGTTGAGTACATTCCAGATGCTTCTGCATCCACCCACTGCAGACAGATGCTTCCTTCCCCCTTCCCCGCCAGCCGCTCTGGGCGGAGGGAAGAGCTGATCGTGCGCTGCCACCCAATGGCAACCGGCTGCTGCTGCCGGGAGGGGGGCAAAGGCTTTCTGGAGACTTGGGTGTTTATGGATTTTTAAGTGGCTCGTATGGAGCTGCGGTCAGCTTCATCCTGGGCGGGGCTGGTGGGGACTTTCATCCCAGACCTGCACGTGGAAAAACTGTGAAACCTGCGGGAGGCAGATGCAGGATGTCACAGTTTAGAGTCCTGGTCCAGGATGATAAAGAATAAAGTAGCACTTAACTGCTTGTGAGGCTCATGCATCAGTTGGAGCTACCAGCCTCTATTCTCTTGGTAGACTTCTCTTACCACGTTCTGCTGGCTCTCAAATGTGGTTGTCACTTCACTGTCCTATTTCTGGCAAGCCCAGCGCTGCTGGGGAGCAGCGGCCAGCTTGCATCCTTGGCTTTTTGCTGGTGGTGAGACCTCTGGTAACACCTTGTGCTTCATCGTGTTTAGGCTACTCCTGTGTCCCTTGTGCTGGTCTGCTCAGGTTGAACTGAGGTTCGAGTTTCTTTTTGGTGGCTGCATCCTGTTCAGGGACCTGCCTTTAACCTGCAAGTGCTGTCCTGTGTGCTGCCAAGTGTGTGGTGAGATGAGAAACTCTGGGAGCAAAATAATCTGTGCTGAATAATTCCATCTTGCTAAGCTGCATCCCTCGTCAGGCACTCGCTTCGTGAGCATCCATCACCTCCTGCTGCTGTTACTCAGTTGGGAGTGCTTGGAGGCTGTGATTTCCCTGTAGGGGTGGCAACCTCAAACCTCTGGAGAACAGAAATGCTCGGCTTATGTGCAAATTCTCTAGTAGAATTTGTAAGAGCTGCTATGAGCTGTGGTGTTAAATTAGATTTGAGTATCAGGCTATACAGAACCTAAAGTTTGGGGTACTGGAGGGAGGAACTTGTATTGATGGGCACATGTGAGGGTAGATTAAGACTGGAGAGAAGGAAGAAATTGTTGCTGCTGAGGGTGGTGAGAGCCTGTGCCAGGCTGCCCAGAGAGGTGGTGGC
>WTSP01018044.1:0-53141 GCA_025331215.1 Actenoides lindsayi | reverse complement strand
GCTCAGCATTGCTCAGCTCCCCTCTCAGGCTGCTCTTCTCCAGCTGAACAGCCCCAGGGCTCTCAGCCTTTCCTGGCTCCAGCCCCTCAGCATCTTCAGAGCCTCTGCTGGCTTCTTTCCAGCAGTTCCCTGTCTCTCATGAATTGGGAAGCCCAGCACTGGACACAACACTCCAGAGGTGGCCTCACCAAGGCAGAGTAGAGAGGGAGGAGAACTTCCCTCCACCTGCTGCTCACACACATCCCAAGGTGGGGTGGTTGGTCTCTTCTCTGAAGGAAAAAGCAGTAGGATAAGAGGAACTGGCCTCAAGTTGCACCAGGGGAGGTTTAAGTTGAAACTGAGGAACTATTTCTTCAGGGCTGTGCCAGGCTTCCCAGGCAGTGGTGGAGTCCCTGTGATCCCTGGAGAGGTTTCGAAGCCATGGAGCTGTGGTGCTGAGGGCCAGGGGTTTGTGGTGCCCCAGCAGTGCTGGGTCAATAGTTGGACTTGATCTTAAAGTTCTCTTCCAACCAAAACATTTCTGAGTCTGTCATTAAAAAGAAGAACTTGTTTAGAATTCACAGTTACACTTCGATGTGACTACAAGAGATAACAGTGTTAGGAAGGCTCACTGACCTTTTTTTTTAAAAAAAAACCCAAACAAACCAACCAACAACAAACAACATTAAATTCCCTTTGGTTTTGTTGGGTTTTTTTCCCTTTCAGAAGCAGCTAAGCTGGCACAAAGATGCAGGAATTCAGCCAAACCTTTTCAGCTGCATCAATCTTAGGCTGCTTCTGAGGAACGGGAGAGTAGCTGCAGACTTCTCTCCCTGATGTAAATTTACATCGGTGCATGAGCTCCACTAATTATTTCACTGTTCTTGGTAAGCCCCAAGCATATTTAGTGGTTTTTGTCTTCTCAAAAACGTGAAGCTACATCTCCCAAGCCATATGTACACACAACTGTGCATCTGTTTAGCAGGAGTTAGTTTTGCTGTGGTACTTGCAGGGCAAGTAACTGCACCAGCCATCCAAGTTCCTGCACGGTATGTGTGGTACCCAGCACCTTCTGACTTCAGCTTTGTACCAAATGACATGAGAGGGGATTTCTATCTGGGAACAGAAGGAGAAAACAGCTCAGCTTTTTTTTTTTTTTGAGAGCTAATAGAATTATTTTCAAAGTTTCAGTAAGGCTGGGTTTTATACACGTTCACACATCAGAGAAATCAGAACTAAATCCCTCTGAAATATCTTTATCTGAACCTCTTTGCTATTGGTATTATGCCACAAAAATCTCTTACAAGACAAAAGGTTGAAATTCCATCTCAAATTCCTGGCACTGTCACGGGTTATTTCCACACAGCCTGCAGCAGAGCATTCTGTCAAACTAGACAGAAGTTCATGAAATCATAGACTGGTTTGGGTGGGAAGGGGCCTTTCAAGGTCATCTAGTCCAACCCCCCTGCAGGGAGCAGGGACACCTGAAACTAGAGCAGGGTGCTCAGAGCCCAACCCAACCTCCCCTGCAATGGTGCCAGGGATGGGGCATCAACCAAGTTCTCCATTTCTTCTGAGCTTGGTCTGATTTGTCTACTTAAAATGGGGGCAGAAAGCTTTATTTTATTGCAAGGTGTGCTATTAGCACCATCAGCTTTTGACCTCCCAAAGATGCAGGAAGAAATTATCGATGTCAGAAGCTGGAAAAAGATTTCCTTCCTTCACTTGCAATAGGTGAGGGAAGCTGCCTGGATTCAGAGCCTGTGGAGCATCTGATACGAGGGAGCTACAAGCAACACTGATGTCACATGGTAACATTTTTACTCATCACTTTTGAGGAGTAAAACTGGTGGGGATTTTCTCAGATTCTTTCAGAGATACGCAGGATCTTTTTTTCCTTAGATGGGAAATTTAAGTTGTCTCTGTTGTTTCCCCTAAATACATTCAGGCATATCATAATTAATTTCTTATAAGAAAAAAAATAAATTCTAAATGTTAAGTGGTTTACAATTACAAAAGCGCATTATTTGATTTTCTATCAATAATTTAACTGCTGGTAGTTTTAATTTCACAGGCTATCAAGTTCTCTTGTAACAGACAGAATCTGCATCTTAATATATTATGTGTAAGCAAAAATGCTATAAATTACATCTGTACAGTTATATGAATTGTTTAAGGCCGCTCTGCTCACTGGTGTGTTGATTTTATTTCTGACTTCTCCTCTACCCAAAACAATAAAATACCTTTACACACTTCACTCTGGCCTTAATTAAGTCCCAGTGCTGTGTAATGAGCTAACAGCTTCTTAGTGGGCAGGGAGACCCAGCATACCAAGAGAAGCCACTGCAGCTCTCGGGAGGGAGGTGGGTTGGTTTAGTATCTTTCTGCATCAGTTACATCATCTCCATAGCCTCAGAGGGAATGGGAGTATTTTGCCCTGTTATGGAAGATCTGAATGTCTCCTGTGGCTTTTGATGGGCACCAGATGAGGACTGAAAGCCACGTGCTTCTGCTTTTTGAGGCAAATTGTTAAAGGAGACGCCTTCTCGTTGTCTGTGGTTAGTCAAAGTCTGCTTTTCCCCTCTCTTTACTGCTGGAAGGCTCATTCCTTTACTTCAGCATCTCTCCATCTCCTACAAGTGCTAAAAGCAGCCGAGGGCTCCCACAATTTCCACCAAAACAAGTGAGAATCACTTCACTCAACTATATCCCCACCGGTATTATTTTGAAGCCCATGCATCTTTCGATACCAATCTCCCCTGACCCAGGTACATTTTTTATGCTAGCAAGAGAAGAACAACGAGCGACAGAATTATTCATGTCCGTGCTCTTATTTGAACAATAATCAGGAAAACAAATCACTGCCATAATCTCAGAACACCAGGGCTTCGTGGATTGTACCTCATGCAAACGTGGTGCTCACAAAAAGAGAGGGGGGAAAAAAAAAGAAAGAAAAGAAAGAAAAAAAAGAATCAAGATCCTAAGGATCATTTGCCTTGAAATTTATTAATATTAAGCGTGACTACAACAGTTCCTATAAATATACATCACATAAATGCATGGGTTTATAGAGTTCATGAGTTGGGCAATGGTTTTTCATCACTCAACATCAGAACTGCCAAGGAACAGCAGCCAGCAAGATTTTGCAGAGCCCTGAGAACGGATGAAGACTCTGCTGAGTACAGCAGGAAATCTGCACTGCAGTTGGGGGTAGAATCACAGATGGGTTTGGGTGGGAAGGGACCTTTAAAGGTCATCTAGTCGAGTTGGGATTGTAAAATGCACCAGTTCTGTAGAATAACTGGGCAGCCATGAGCGATCAATGCAGAATGTGACCTTGGACAGTAAGAGTTTTCCAAGCTGCTGGTTATACTTTGAGCTCCAGCAGACACGTCAGGAGCAATGGTCAAGTCCCACATAAAACACGACTGGCTTTGCAAAAGAGGAATAGTTCTGGTATTTATATTGTATTTATATTTCAGCCCAGCTGAAACATGAAAAAAAAACCCGCATCAGAACAGCAAATTTCTTTCCCACTAAATCCATAAAAACAATGATTCCAATATTGAAGCTGCCAAAAGCTATTAGTGCAAGTGTTGGCTCTGTGCTATGAAGTTAAATGTAGGGGAAACAAGAGTTTCCAATTAAAAAAACCCAAAACAATTAAAAACCAAGCAAACTGCTGGTTGTCTGGCAGAAGTGGCAAGGGGTGACCTGCAAGGACACTTTGGCACTTGACCCTTTTTCTTGGGGCAACGCAGCTTTCTCAGCAGTAGCAAAGCTGGTCCATTGAGATAAGGGGGTGTGTGGGCTGCTGGTGCATTAATTACATCTGAAGAGCATTTAATTGCATAAAATCATTTAGCCTGTGATTGTTTCTCTTAAAAGCCTGGATAGAACTAAAATAATTCAGTAGGTGCATTTTTAAATGAGCGACCGAGAGATACACAAAGAAATTGGGGAAGAAAACCAAGTTCCCCAGAAGCTGAGGTTAACTTGCTTGTGATGTTGTCAGCAAAGTGCATCTTCACACATTTTCAAGTGAACAGAAATCAAAAGAAGTTTGATATCTTAATTCTTTAGATTTTTGGCTAATCATTCAAGTAAAAAAAGAATAGCAGTACAGAAAGTGTTGGGTTTTTACTGTGAGCTGGACTCCAGAGAAGGGGATGGAATTTGGCTCACTGATAGAAAGAAGGTGGAGGTAGCAATGGGGCTGTTTACAGGGATCAAAAATGCTCAAGAGATTGTTAAAGCAAAAGCAAAAGAGGAAAAACCCCATAAAACAAAAGCAGAGCTGGAAGCTTCTTGAAAGACACTGAAATGTCTCGCTGTTTAGAAGAGTAAAATGAAGTGAACAATAACGTGACTGACAAGAGCTGGTCTCCTGAGAATCAAACAAACAAAATAAACCAAATAAACCAAAACCAAACCAAACAACCAAACAAAAAAACCTATTTTCCCTTCCTTGCCTTTTCTAAATCCAGATCCAAACCTTTCTGCATTCAGTCTGAGCAAGCCAAGAGTCAAGAACTACGGGAAGGGCAAAATGGAGCTCTGGTTTTTGGCAGTACCTCTAGAACTGTACAATTCAGGTGTAACTTTACATTAAGAAGAGACTCAAAATCAAAAGCCAAGAGCCCAGTCTATTGAAGTTCATCTGGACTGGAGTTTGAGGTTGGGATTATCAAAGGTATTTTAAGAGACTGGGTTTTGCCATCAAAGTTGGATCTATTAGCACCGAAGAGACAAAGACAGACAGAAAAGGGGAGTTGTGCACAAAATTTGTGCTCTAGATCCTTCACCTTCATGCTCTGTTCTTTATTTGTCACTTGTGAGTGGCTGCATGTGAATGAAAGTTACTTTGGGGAGATCTTTGATACTGGCTGCTCCCCAGTGGAGCCCATCAGCACTAATTCCCATGCAAGCCTCGGTGTTCAAAGAATTTTCATTATTATTCATCAATCACTATCCATCATTTATCTTCTTGTTTTAAAATGTTTTCCTTATTTATTCAGAGAGAAAAGAAAAAAAAAACCCAACCCTCCCTAGAAAAGTTAATGTAAGTGGTGACACCTCATAAAGCCTAAATAATGAATAGCTCTGCAAACCACCCCAGGCAGAAAAAAGCAGCTTTAGAAGGTCTGCAACACAAGCACACAACAAGTGAAGGTTGCTGTGGGCTCTTCTTAAAGAAGAGCCTCTTCTTTAGAGGGGCAAAAACCCACGAGTAGGTTTTATAGCAAAGAATTGCCCTCCCTTCAAAGATGGGCATCCTAAAAAGAAGGTGTCCCTCCTGCTCACAGCTTCCACTCAGGTTAGAAATACTGAAAGAGCTTTGCTCATCATTTTTCAAGAGCCCCACAGTCAGGAAAAAAACCCCAAACCAACCAAAAAAAAAAAAAAAAAAAGGATATTTAGACAAACAAAAGAAAAGTGAAAAGTGGACCTGAAATCTTTATCCATTCCTTACATGTGCAGGTCTCAACGAGGCAATGGAATTAATTTGACTGAAAAGATTAATGAGGTACAAAATGAATTGATGCGACACAGACTTCACATTAGGCAGCATCAGAGTTGAGGGTGATAAGTTACTGCTGACAGGCTCATATAAGTTGGAGAGCTTGAAGGGGCAGGTACATATTACCCTGAACTATATCTTGCAAAAACAAACTGAAAGTTTGAATACCATTTCTGCTTCTCACCAAGCAAGAAAATAGGTTTTGCTAAAAGAAATTCAGTAAGACAAGTAAGGTGAAGTTAAATAAAAACCATTTCTGATAAATAAGGTATGAAACTGGGCTTTGCAGTCTGGATTTTCCCCCCTGTGTTGGGGGTGGTTTGGTTTCCATCTAAACTGGAATTGCACCAAGTATCATTTCTCGAGAATAAGCATAAAAATGTTAAAAAGGAAATATTTAAGTACTTCTCACAGAAAATCTTTTTTTCTTCTTACAGGTTTGGATACTTTTCTTAGGTTTCTAGAGGAAAAGAAAGGAAAAAAGGCTGTCGAATTTGATTGAACATCAGGCTAAAGGTCAGAACTAAGTGTAAGTTATGCTTCTTTTACAATCAATGCGAAGAAATTAGTACTGCCACGGGGTAAATAGGATGGACAACTAGATGACCCACCCTCCTTACAGGCCTGGTTTCTTACACCAAGATGAGCAGAGTGGGATGAGACAACACAAAGCCACCTCACACGCCCAGAGCCAGATTAAATCTTCAAGTTATTCACGTCATTTTTGTTACTCTGCAGTACAAAAGAGCCTCTGGCTTTCTTAACTTCACTGTTGCCACCGAGAACTCGATATACTAAAATTTCAATACTAACATTTCTCAATAGCCAAGGCTGCAGAGAAGTGGCTGGTTTTAATCCTGCATCTTCAGCAAAACCAGCCCGTCACTGCCACACGATGTGTGTTTTGGTGGGCTATGCTTGTAACAGAGTCTTGGAAAGCAAAGCTTCAGGCTCTGGGAAAAATCAGGATGGTGAATACCAAGTTCTGTTCCTTCTCCCTATTTATCTGGAGCTCAGAACACTGTAAAAAGGAGAGTAAAGACAAAGAGAGTCACGGGCTGCTTATAATTCCGTGGGCATTCCCTTGCAATTCAGTACAGATAACAGCAGATGGACACAACAATTACCAAGGCTCACTAACATGTATAAATTCTCACTGAAGAAGGTTTTTACAATATTTTTCCAAGCCCTCCGTGCCCAAACGTACGTAATTCTCTTGCAAGAGATGATTCGTGGTTGGTCCAAAGCCATCTGTACACAAACTCAAAAGGCAGTACCTTCTGATTACTTGCAATGAGGATATTATTTTTATCCCCTGCATAAGGCAGGTGGGGATCTATCAAATTCAGCAGCTTTTCTAAATTTCTCTCTGCACATCGCCATTTTTCTACCCTCCATTCCCCTGCTGAGAGGCTCAGCAACGCACAAAGTCCCTGCTTTGAAATACTTTTTGTTCTCATTAAAGGAAAACCCCAAAGCATTCCAAGCTTTTTACATTTTTCACCTAAACATCTGTTACCTCGCGCAGCTGCCCGCGAAAACTTCTTACTCTGTGTTTGAAGCTGCTGTACAAAGAAAACTTTAAATACTACGGGCAAAGGCAGAATTAAAGCTGCTGAGGTGGGAAGAGACCTCTGGGAAGCATCTGGTTCAACACCCAGCTCAAAGCAGGGGCAAGCACAGCGGGTTGCTCAGGGCTTCCTAGCTCCTGTTTTTCATCCTAAGGCACCAAGAACCTGGGAATCACTTAATTCTTGCTCCTCCAATACGTTTAAGAAAGGCAAAGTCATAGCTGCCACACTTCAGGCTGCATTTATGCTATTTCCAAAGGTTTCTAGCTGTTCACAAACCAAGAAAGCTTTCAGGAGGTGGCGAGATCTTTGCTAAGTACTGGCAGCCAGCAGCTGCCTTCACTGCAGCTCTCCTTAAGAATGGACCATTTCAAGGAATCTGGATGAGCTGCATGTCTTATCTAGATTGGGACACCCAGCTCAGCCTGT
This sequence comes from Actenoides lindsayi, assembly GCA_025331215.1. Classification (NCBI taxonomy): domain Eukaryota; kingdom Metazoa; phylum Chordata; class Aves; order Coraciiformes; family Alcedinidae; genus Actenoides; species Actenoides lindsayi. The sequence continues at coordinate 45,641 of WTSP01018044.1, read as the reverse complement.
GAGCTATCCAGAAGAAAAAAAAAAAAAGCAAAGAGAGATTATTAGAAAGGTAATTATGTAGGGAAGAAATGTGCTGTATTCGATGGGAGAACTCATCTTTCTTAGTAGCTTCCCATGCAGACATTTATAGAGATGCCCACAGAAGAAACTCAAAAGAGCTCATTAAAAACATAAAACTTGATTTCTGTTCTCATCAGTGTCCTGCAAAAGAAAGAACTGTGCAAACAAGCGCCTGCATTCCTGGATAATTAGCAACATTCCCCAGATCATTTTGCCACCATTCAAGTAACAGAGGGTTACTGGGACACGGAACTGTTGAACTCCCTGTGTCTATTCCAGGAAATCAACTGTCTCCAGGCACAGGGACTTAATTGCCCATATGGTTAAGCATTGGCAAGGTCCCTGGCTCAGCTCCATCCAAGGCCAACGACCACGCTTCCAAAAAACTGATTTCCAGGCATAATCAGGGAGTTGGTGTCAGCCAAGGAGCATTCCCAACACACAGCTTGCATGGAGCTGTCTTCTTTTGCAGGCCAGAGGGTTTCCCAGCATGGATGTGTGCTGTTCCACACCGCCTGGCTAAAGACCAGGACCAGAAGTTCATTTCAAGCACTTTTAGTTTGCTGGTGTAGACGTAACACGGACTTTGGACATTTTAGCTCTATAATCTAGTTGAGAGGTGGCTCCTCCAGGCTTTTTTAGTTGTCCAAGACCATTAAAAGTGGATGTCCTATGAAAAATTGGACTGGCAGTTCAGCTTTGTGGCATGAATATCTCCTTGCTCGGCAAGGAAAGGTCCAAAATTCATAAATATGTCACAAAGATACGGTCGTTTATAGCACACCTCAGACTAACTGGTGACTCACCTACTTGGAACAACCTCTTCCTTATTTTGCCCCACAAGAATGTTTACAAATCCTTGAACTCTCTTAAAAAAAAAATGCAAATATACATATTATTAATTTAAACCGTGTTCCTTGAACTAAATGACTATCTGAGTTGCAATGATAATGCTCCTCTGCTAAGGGACAGGAGGAATCCCTTTGGACATAACATGGGCAATGTTTTGGAGCTGACACTGAAAATGTTCTGCTCTTGGATATGTTCTCCTGGGGCTTCTGTTTTCATTCTAGTCGTGTAAGAAGAGACACTGAAAGTCTCCAGTTTCAGTTGATTCTCTTCAGTATCTCCAACGATCAATTTGTATTTACTCTTTGCTGATAATCAAGGCTCTTTAAAATCACCAAAAATTATCTTTTCAGAACACAGTGGAAAAAAAATAGCTATTGATTACACACTTCTGTTACAGAGAAACTGATGCAAATACAAATTACTACCCAAAAATGGCCTGTAGTAGGAAGCTCCTCTATTTTCTTTACCATGGAAACTAGGAGAGAAAAACTCCTTCACATTTTGGAAGAAACACTAAAGAAAAGCACCATGAATTGAAATTGCAAAGCTAATTGGTCACTAGCTTAGCGAGATGGTTTGTTAACCTTCATCTAAACAAGCACATATAACAAATCATTTTGATTTAAAGGTTTGGTTTTTGGGTTGAGGTGGTTTGGTTGGGTTTTTTTTTCCCCAAATCTCAGTTTACCGTAACTATTTGGAAAAAAAGAGTATCTGTTTTTAAAAAACCTAATTACCTCCATTTCTTCAAGGGAAAAAATAGCAGTTGCAGAACTAAGTAATTATTTAGAAGTACTTTTATTCCTTCTAACAAATGGAAAACTGTGCAGCTTTTATTTTTACATCCAAATTACCTTAAAACTTGTGTCTGAATGTAAGCAATTAGAAATCTGTGCATTTCCTCTACATCTGTGGATTGCAGTACACACATTGGAAACATTTTAGAAAGGGCGACTGCCAATCTTAGTAATTAACAGTATTTCCAAAGCAACTATCTTGCAATTCCCCTTGTTATTCCCAATTAATCAGCTCCTCAGATTCTGTTCCACCCAGCTCAGCCACCCTGAAGTGAGCAGGGGATCCACACATCTGCAAAGCAAACGTGGGAGAAGGTTCAGTGATATTTGCAGAAAGGCCTTCCAGGTGGCCCTGCTCTCCCAGCAGTGAGGAGCTTGAGGTTTAAAACAAACTCCCAACGCTACCTACGGGAGCCTTTGGTTCCCAGTGAAGCCTTTTTCTTTCTGCAAAGGCCTCTGATGTAGCAGATCAGGCTGAGCAGAGAAGTCCCAAGGAGCAGCTCTCCAGGGATGGGAGGCTGACGCACGTCTGTTGCCAAAATGAAGGCTCAGATTTAGGTCATCTTAAGTTTACACAGCTTCAAAATAACTCCCCTACTCCTGTCAGCTCTAATGCATGTCAACAAGAACCTCATGTAGTTCAACAAGGGAAAACATAACCCAGGAGCACAGCACAGGCTGGGAAGCAGCTCTGTGGAAAGGGTCCAGCCAACAGGTTGCTGGGTTGCATCAAAGGTATCACCAGCAGAGATCAAGAGTCATTATGCCCCTCTGGTCAGGTCTGGTCAGGCCACGTTCAGTTTTGGTCCTTGCTATACAAAAAAAGATGTGGACAGGTCCAGAGAAGGGCCATCAAGATGACCCAAGGACTGGGAAGCTGTCATAAGGAAAGGGTTTGTTCAGTCTTGAGAATAGACGGCTCAGGGGAGACCTTCTCATCATGTTCACCACTTAAAGGGTGGCTACCAAGAAGACAGAGACTCCCTTTGCACAAGGAGTCATAAGGAAAAGATGAGGGGCAACAGGTACAAGCTACTCCTGGGGACATTCCAGTGGGACACAAGAGGAAGATTTGTTTTTTTACAATGAGAACAATCAGCCATTAGAATCATCTCCCCAGGGAAGTGATGGAGTCACCAAGACTGGACACTTTTAAGACTCAGCTGGACAGGGTATCAAGGCCATCTTGTCTAGACCAGGCTTTAGCCAAGAAAGGTTGAATCAAGTGATCCTTGAGGTCTCTTCCAACCTGGCATTCTCTGTTTCTATGTCTGCACTGCTGCTAACCACAGAACTTCATTTCATTCAAGGTACTTGCCTTTAAATCCAATTTTTTTTTTTCTTCAGAGCTGCTGGGAGCTTCTTGCTACACGTGCAGCCAGCTCAGACCATGTGCAACCAGAGAAACCAACCTGAACATCCCTTCCTTCCCTGAGTCTGTAGTTTCCACTGTAACTGGTTTCCCAGTGGGGAGAACACATAATACACACACACACCAAATCTCATAACCAGTTGCTGTAGGCCAATAGATGGGGGTCCCAGATTCTGTTCTCAGCTGCCCTTCAGCAAATAACTTTGTTTGTCTAGGTGCTGCTTCTCTGTTTGTACAGCAGGATTAAAGACCATTACTCTCTGCTGGAAAGTACATTGAGCAATACAGTTGAAGAGTGCAAGAGCCATGTGATTATTTATTAGATACGTTCGTACTGGGATGACGTTGCTTCCAGCATCCTATAAACCACAACTGTCTTAAAAAGACTATTATTTTTGCACGGTGATGGTCTTCGGGCTGTAAACATCCAGCACGTAACAACACAGGCTCAGTGGGAGCAAGAAGTGCCAGAGGGAAAGTAGAACATACAAATTATTAAACAACAAAAAAAAAAAAGAGTCAGACTCAACACAGAGGCTGTGTAAGTGACAGACTGTCTCCTCTGCATGAAGATACTCCAGTTCCCAGTTGCTTAGAGAAAAAACCAACCCTTAAAGCTTATTTTCATCAGCTAAATGTAAATATAATCTCCTATTCTGCTTTGTCATTCCAGCAGAGCCCACGTCCATTATGCTGGCAAATGGAGCTCTCTACCTATACAAATCAACCCACACAGGGAGAAAGAAATTTCAGGAGTCAGCTTACTCCTATAAATTAGGTAGAGACGTCTTAAAATCCTCTTAATTCTTCAGCTCTGTGGCTATAATTGATCATGATGCTTTACTGTTTCATTCCCATCTGCCCCCAAATGAAGCATCCATTCGGATGCACATCTCATTTGCCGTCTTGCTTTTCGAAATGCAGTGTATGAAAGGGCAACACAGGGAATAACCCCAAACCCGAGGATAACACAGCCAAAAAACAAGGCTCTTTCAGTGGTCATTTAGAAGTCGAGTCCAAAAAATGCCCTTGCTGCTTGAAGGCTACACAAAATTCAGCATTAATAGCAATCATTCTCATGTTAAATGGAGCCTAGGAAGCGGTAGCAGCACTTTGTGCTGCAGGGGAGAAGCAGCCTGCAAAATTCAGTTGGTTCTGATGTCACCAAACTCAGGAAACCAGCAACCTGAGAGCTCACTTTCTATTTTGAGCTACTCTTGAGCAACCTGACCAAGTGAAAAATATCCCTGACCATAACAGGGGGTTGGATGAGACGATCTGCAAAAGTCCCTTCCAACTCAAACCCTTTCCATGATTCTAGGAAACTAAAGAACTTCTAATTCAAGTGACAAGTGACCACTGAATTGCTTTGGTACAGTCTGTCTTTGGGCTTGTGATCTCCTACGAAGTAGCATCAGTCAGTGCTTCCCCCAGTCCAGGAACCTCAGAACTTGTGTTAGAATCAGGAGAGAGGAGGAAAGGACATCTTGGAGTTTTGGTCTCTCTGAAGTGCTGGTCTAGTTCAAACTCAGATATGACCCTATTTATCTCCCTGGGTTATTTCAGCTAAATCATTTTAAAAGCCATCGACAAAGGGTTAATATTTGCAGCCCTCTAACACAAGAGAAATCTAAAAACAATCAGTGAAAAGGTTCTGTCCATCTCCGTGTCCACACCTCCGTTCCCTGGCTGGAACACCTCACTCTCAAATATTTTTATGACATTGCAGATGGTTTTTGATTCTGCATATCCACCTTGATGCATCAGAATAAGGCCACACACACAAAACCCAAACCCTCTCTTCTAAATAATGCGAAGTTTTTATGCACTCCTTAAAGATAAGCAGTTTGTCTTTAGCACCAGAAGGAAGGTAAATTGTAACAGCTTTGCACAAACTGAACGCCCAGCCCAGAACTGTCAAACCCTTTTGTTCTAAAGTGACACCACCAGAAGAGGATTAGCATAATTAGCAACGGTGGCTAATTATTTTCTTTATCAAACCAGGATTGTTTCCTCGCTGCAGAGCACTGGGCCGAAGCTGTGAAGTTATAAATGGCAGAGAAGAATTTCGTTACCGGTGCGTGTGCGCGCAGCCAGAATGAAGAACACTCTCAGTGGGATGCAGAGACCAATTCTCCAGCAAATCACATCAAAAATGCACACTCGGTAACAGCCGGTGGAGACAGAGAGGTTTCTCCACCTAGGGGGAAATTCTGATTATTGTTTTAATTTTTCTCCTCCCTCCCTTCTTTTTTTTTCTTTTTTTTTTTTAAGCGATGTAATCAGAACCCCCAAGGAGGGAAGGGCTGGCTGCAGGTACCTGCTGCTACACACGCAGAAGGTCGAGGTGGGAAAGCTTCCTCCAGTTGTCCAAAGGGCTGCAGCTCTGCTTGCAATGGCAAATGCACCAGCACCACCTCCGGGGAGGACAGAGACCTTCAAGATCATCAAGCCCAACCTTACTCCCAGCCCTATCAAACCCACTAAACCATGTCCCTAAGCACAACATCTACCCACCTCTTACACACTTCCAGGGATGGTGACTTCACCACCTCCCTGGGCAGCCCATTCCAATGCCTGACAACCCTTTCTGGGAAGAAATGCTTCCTGAGATCCAGCCTGAACCTCCCTTGGTTCAACTTCACGTCATTGCCTCTTGTTCTGTCCCTTGTCACCAGGGAGAACAGACCAACTCCCACCTCATTACACCTTCCCTTCAGGTAGCTGTAGAGAGCAAGAAGGTCTCCCCTCAGTCTTCTTTTTCTCAAGACTAAAGAGCCCCAGATCCTTCAGCCTCTCCTCATAAGACACATGCTCCAAACCCTTTACTAGCTTTGTAAAGGACCATGAAGGGGCAGGCTTAGTTTGGGGAACTGGGATCGTAGAATTGCTTCGGCTGGAAGAGACCTTTAAGATCACCAAGTCCACCCAACACTTCCATTCCTGCTTTTGATACCCCCCCCATATGTCTCCAACCATAAAAACTACAGCAGTTAGGATTTTAAACATAGCTGATCCCTGCTCCTGAGAAACACACATCATCAAGAGGCTTTTCTTTAGTTATTTATCCCAACTCAGAGGGTGACCAGAGAGACAAAATTTTAAGTCCAGCTGTAGAACTTCCCACTTCAGCAGAGCCCTGTAGCTGGAGCATGGATGACTGGATCATCTACCTGAACATGAGGAGAAACTTCTTGACTGTGAGGGTGATGGACCACCAGACCAGATTGCCCAGAGATGTGATGGAATCTCCTTCTCAGGAGACTTTCAAAACCTTCCTGGATCTGTTCCTGGTTGGCCTGCTCTGGATGACCCTGCTTTGGCAGGGGGGTTGGACTCGATCTCCAGACATCCCTTCCAACCCCCACCATTCTATGATTCTGTGGTCAGGGGTGTAACTAGAAGGGTTTATAGAATGAGTATGAAATCAGGGGGAGACTTTCAGAAACAGATGGATCTCCAGCACATCAGAGATCTCCTCCTGGGGACTCCCATGCCCAAAGGCCGCGTGGCTTCCTTCGCTGAACATTTCCCCGTGAGCTCAGGATGAAACCCTTTCAAAACAGCAGGCCCACTTCTCATTTTCCAGCTGCAAGGAGATCAGAGGGACACATTTGTAGGCTTAGTCTGAGCACCAACTTGAAGCAGAAGCGCTTGACACGCAGCGGAGCCCGCGTAACTTCAGAGCCTGCTGGTACCACTCAAAGTGACAACATTAGCATTAGGACTTATGGAAATGTTGAGTTTAAGTGCCAGCTTTCTCCCTGCATATATATATTTTTTTTTGCTACGAGGAGATATAGAGCTTGCATTTCATAGATATCACAACGTATTTTATGCTTTATGTTGAAAACTTTATTCAGGTATTTTTAGCGTTGCATTGCTGCCTTTCCTTCTTGGGGAGGGATAATATACAAGATTTAACAATCCAGCTGGAAAGGACCCAGAGCCAGCAGTAATTCTTGGGGTTCAGCTGACATTTGTGAACCTCCTGAGCTCAGCTGCTCTCACGGTTTATGACATGTGCAGAACCACTTGGGGGAATTAATAACCCACTACCTGTCTGGAATGAGAAATCTCCTCTCTTCTATCTAAATAGAACATCTGCCCATCTCGCCTTTCTACCTCTTCAACCATTTTTTCCCCCCCTCTGTGTGATTGGGGGCTGGATGAGGGGGTGGTTTTTTCCAGTTTTAATCAGGAGAAGAGAAATCATGGAGTACTTGAAACTTAATCCTAATAACAATCTAATTATGGGCTCTTGAGTTCTGTTTTAGAATGAAATTCAAGATTGACTGACAAGGGATAGATACAAAGTGCTCAACTTCACGTAGAGCAGGGAATGCCCATCAAAATCAGTCTATCTTTTAAAAATGAATGAAGAATCCAACCACCTGTCAGAAGGGCAACCACTTAAGACACCGATTAACCTTTTCAGCTTTGTTTGAAGGGTTTCAAACAGTGGTGGACCTGCACCTGGACTGAAGCTGGGAGAAGCCAGCTAGGAAGGTGGCATTTGGATCCCCAAGAAGATCACACCTGGGATCTCAGGAACTGTTTTTCTAAGGAGGTCAAGCAGGCAGTTTAGTGATTTCCATAAGATTTCTGAGGGAGAGCTGGTGGGGTAAGTACTGGCAGAAGTCAGCCAACGGTCTTTCTGCATCCCTGGTGGGCACATGTAATAATTCTGCCTGAAAACAGAGGATCCAGCTACACAAGAACAGATTGAGTAGACACAACTGGCCTCATCTTCACTCTTCCAAGGCAATGAACCAGCAGGTTTTACTGTGTGGTTACATGAAAGCATTCAAGATGAGGTTGGATGGGGCTCTGAGCAACCTGCTCTGATTGAAGATGTCCCTGCCCACTGCAGAGGACTAGATGACCTTTAAAGGTCCTTTCCACCCCAAACCATTGGATGATTCTATGACGCAATACTGGGCACGACTTGTCTTTACCCAAAGTAAGAGCAAGTTTATGCTTGGCACGCAACGTTAGACTTATATCCTCATAAAAAACACAGGTAACATAGTCCAAAGCCTGAACAGGTATACTCAGCTGTTGAGGCATCACCATAAGACTGAATTCAAAGCAGCAAGAGTCACTAATGCTTATCCCAGCTCCTGAACTGTCTATTTTTCTTTTACAACTGCCTGCTGAAGCTGGTGCTTGGCTCCAGGCGCCGAAACCAATGAATCAAATATAATGAGTCTGACATGTCACCTAGCAAAACACTGGGAAGCTTTAGCAAAAGCACCCTCAGTTCCAGGCTGTTGCCTCCCGTAGATGCCGAGTGCGAGTTTTATTGTGTTGTTGCTATAGACTTCACAGATGAATAGCCACATTGCTTCCAATAAATGCCTTTCTTCATACCTTCCCCATCTCCACGGCACTTTCTGACGCGGAAGACGCTCCAAGGGTATGTTAAGAGCGAGCAGAAGCAAAGAAATGGGATTAGTTCAATGTGCTGTATACGTGGGTGTTGAGTACATGACTAGGTTTGTATCAAATATAGGTAAATAAGTTAAAAATGAACAAAGGAAAAACTGTCGTGCATTTGAAAGTCTGCTGAGCAGATTCTGCCATGTGAAAAAACAGCTTTTCCCAATGGAGATGGCTCCTCTGGTCACTGGACATCCCTACTCCTCCAGGCTCCTAGCTCCAAAGACCTTGCCAAAAAGTCCAAAGACCTTTCCTTTGGACATCCTCTGTTTGACCAGTCCAGCTACATGACCCCTCAGGAGCATGGGTGAAGACAGTTAAAGCAGAGGAACCTGCTGAGAGTTAACAGGAATCAGCTCAAAACCAGAGCCAGGCTAGAAGCAAAAAAAAAAAACCCAGCTTTGAAGTGTCTTGCACCAAATCACTGACTCCTACCATATGCTGCCTGGGTTGTCATGGGGAATCTAATCACCTTCTGTTAAAGCACTGGACCCTGATGTTGTATTTCAACAGTATGCGGAAAATATTTTTTTTTCCCCCCTTTCAGCTTTAGATTTGCTAGAACATCGAATAAAACCCAAATGGAGCAAATTATTCTTAGGCTGTTGCACCCTGTTTGGAAATAAAAGCAGCTCATTTATTTGCATTCCACTTTGAGCATGAAAATGGTGCTGTTTTCAGTAGAAAATGATGTTCTGATCATTTCCTGTATTTTCAACAAATGCTTTATCCCCTGGCTATTCTGCCATAACCGTAACACTAATAAGCAAATTACAGTTGCCTTAAGTGTCACCAAAAATACACACTAATAACACCCTCCCCATTGTGCCAACCCAACAGTATCTGCCCTGTGCTGATGGGGAAGTCACTTTAGGAAGGACTCTGAGAGTGGTGCAGCCATCTCCTCTATGCTCTTCATCAAAACACACTTTAAACTCTGTTAAACACAAACACTGGCCATCTCAAAGCCCCTGTTTTGCTCATATAGCCATGAATATTTTGGAAACACAAAGCAGAACTGATCAAAAAAGCTCAGTTGCTTGTAAAGCTCCACTTGTGTGTGTAACTTCTCCAGAAACCAAACGATGCAGCATCTTCCCAGGACTCTTCTCCTATCCACGTCTCTATTTATTGCTTTTTGGGGTTTTAACTTCACGATTCCAACATAAAGGGAATGTGGGCCTGGACAGATGGATGCTGAGTAACTGGAAGTGGAACTGTGACCACGCTGCTGATGCAGCAGCCCCTGCTTTGGAGGGCAGCAGTGGTTTCTCTGCAGTAGAAAATATCAGTGCTGTTGAACTGCATCCAAGTGTGCGTTCTACCCTGAGACATGGGAAGAGATACTGAGAAGAATTACACTGCAACCAAGAAAATCATTACCTTCATTATCACTGGATTAAAGCACCTTGCTAATAATAGAAGCAATTATAAGTATGTTGCTTCTGCAGCTTGCTAAAGAGCTCTTCACTCCTGCTAGCAGGGAGGACTGTACATCAGTCACATTCAATTTGCTCCCAATTTCAGAATAAAAGAAGAGTTAGTTTGGTTATATTTAACTAATTAAGATTTATTCAAGAAGCTAAACCCCAACATATGGCACATGTTACTCAGGATTTCATATGCACAATCAGCCTGCTCTTCTGGAGCTCCTTACAGCATCCCAGAAAAGGGAAAGCAAATAGGAATCTACCAAGAGCTATTTCACCCACGAATCTCTGTGGTTAGGTTCAATAAGTAACAGTGAGGTCAGCAAATAACCAAATATCCAGAACAGTGTCACGGCCAAAGCTGACGATGTCTTAACCCTTCTAAGCTTTTCTGCACTCAAACAACCCCTTGGTGACCAGTAACAAGGCTGCTGAGCTTCTCCAGGGCAGATCTACCAAAGTGTCAACTTCTCTCTTTGGACTGTTAAATGACACAAAGATGAGCAGCTCCTGCTGGGGGACCTGTGCCAAGATAGCAGCTTTTTATTCACAGGATGTCCCGTGAAGCAGGAAATCTGGGGTCAGTGCACAGAAAATCCATTGGAATCTCAAGCTCCCTCATTCCCTGACCTCGGGACTGCTCTGCACCACGTGCAGGTAAAGGCTGTAGAGAATTTTTCCTGTTTTCAAGGTGTTTTAGTCAATACCCTTTTCTTACTAAATTGAAATCGATACATTCCTCCGAAGAGCTCTTTTTTTTTTGTTGTCTTTTTTTGTTTTAAACCTGTAGTCATCTTGTAACCACAACTGTCTTGAGAAAAAAGCTTTTCAAGAAGCTCCACAGTGAATAGAACAGGGCAGCACGTATGACAGACCAGCAGCAAGGAGCAAGATTCTACAGAAATACCTATTTTAAGTGCAAATGTGTTCTGGTGGACAAAGAAAAACCCCCCCAATATACAATGCCACGGGAAGAAAGGATGCTCTGCTAGGATTTCAGAGCACCCCAGGTTGGAAGGAAGGTCAAGGATCATTTTTCATGGCAAAAGCCTGACCTAGAGAAGACTGCCCAGTGCCCTGTCCAGCTGCATCTTAAAAGTGCCTAAAGATTTCTAAAGGAAGAAATATATAGAACTTGTTTTTTTTTTAAACCACACACAAGAAAGGTGCATTAATATTTTCTCAGCAATTATGGTGCTTCAAAATCAGTTTGTTGCTTGCTTCACTCACTACAAAGCGTGCACGAGAGAAAAGAAAAAAAACCAACTAAGTAAAGTTTGACAACAGCAAAAGTTTTGGTTTTGTCTTCAAGAGGAAGCAGAATCACACTGGTTGTTAGCAAACAATTCTACTTTGTCTTTCTGTTCAGTCACGAGTGCCATGTGAAGGTAGCTTCATTTATGGCCACTTTCAAAGCTTTATTATTTTTTAATGACAAACCATAACATTTCTTGATATGGGCTGAAGTGGGGGAGACAGCCAGCTCCCTTTGATAGCCCATGAATGCCAAAAGAGCTCCCAAGCTCCAGGAACAGGTTACGTGCAGCTACCACTACCATCTATATTCATTAGCTCCTCCAAACAGCCTTGCAAACACGGCTGCTCAACCCCAACCCGTTGCATTATTTTGTCTGATCAAATTGTGCAAAAGGGAAAAAAAAAAAAAGAAAAAGAAAAACCAAAACCCACACACCAACCCCCCGAATAACACCATCTGTATTTGAACATAATGTTTACAGCTAAAAGGTTCTGAAATAACAGACGTTTGGTCGTTTGAGAAAACTAATTGATATATCATGCAGATTAGAGGCTCGATTGTTACGCTAAACCCAGAAAACATTACATGCTGTATTTATTTTAAAACATGCTCTATTTTAAGTAGTTTGGTTTGTTTTGTTTTTTTTTTCCCCTCATCTTCTAGTCTAGTACTGGGTGAGGAGACACAAGGAGTTGCAAGCACTTCACCAAAGAACTGGAATAATGAATTCAGAGCTTGAATTCTCTGCATTGTAGGGCTCCCTCCTTCTACACAACCTCGTTCAGACAGAGGAGCCTCAAAGGCCTGTATTATAGTCATTGTGGTAATTCAGCTCAGGGGTCAAAAACATGCTAAGAAAAGTTAAATAAAAACGTAAATCAAGAGGCATGCAGGAGACTATCCAGAGAGCTACGCAGACGCAATGCTGTCAAAAAATGTCATCTTTTTTTTGACTCTGAATTATTCGGAAGGATGTAATATAAAGGGAAGCAGCACAAATGAAAGGGGGAAAAAAGAAAGGGTCTGCAAAATAAAATTGTCAGTTCCTTTCAGGCCATGAAAACACTCTCAGAATTCAATCTGGGGCAAAATAATGTACCAATAGCCTTTAAAAGTAGAGACACATCTTCGTTACGAGTTCAACTAGGCCACTGAGAAGTTAGAGCCAAGTTGTGCACCAAGAGTTTTTCAGAAATCAATTCTGACCTATTCTCCATTATTTTAACCTATATAATTTATATTTTAACCTACGTAATAGTTGCATGAGTCCTGCCTCCTTAGTGCACGTCCTTCTGTTGACTTCAAGCAGTCACACCTTCTGGCCCAAAGTTCTCTCCGTTCCCCACATATCCAGGCAGTGCCCTCTCAGATATTTCTGAGCATTCTGTTTGCCTTCTGGCTGCTACCCCAGCCAGCTGCACTTGTGCTTCAGACTCTGTCTCCTCCATACCACCACTGCAGATGTCTCCAACACCCCGGAGCATGCCAACCAGCACCAGATACCTGCCTCCGAGTCACTGAATTGAGCAAACTCCCATCAGTGGGAAGCCAAGAGCTCTCCAGCTGACAGGAGCTCACACTTAACCAGAGCTGAAATAGCTCCCCAAGCTCCACCGCATCCATCAGCTACCTCTCCATCAAGATGATGGAAGGTGAGACACTTAACTGCCACCTATGCAGAGACATACATTTAGGTGTCTTCATTTACAAACTGAAATCAGATCTGGATTATTATTCACTTTTATGTTGGAAATTTACTCGTAATGATGCTAGAGAGAAACATCGGTGAGATGTAACCTTTAGAACATATTACACCAAGCAAATGAACACAAACAAGAGTTTACAGGACCTCCACAACTATAATTTCAGGCAGAGAGAGACATTCCTCCTTACCTGCTCAACTCACGTAGCTATGCAAAAAGGAGAGGAGTCCTGCCCACCTCCTGGGTAACAGAGAGAAGAAAAGGCCAGTTTCCAGTTAACTCCAGCATCTAGATAAAAGAAATATCAGCATAATTATTTATGAGATTAGAGAACAATCCCATCAACACCCCACGTTCTACCTTGGCAGCACCTGAGTATTAGCAGGTTTCTTACAACACATTGATCCACCTAAGAATGGAAACCGAGCAGCAAACTTTGCTAGCACCACAAAAATTAGGTGTCTTATGTGCCTACAGAGAAGTAAATTCTCCATCTGCAGAAAAAACCCCCCACATTTCCTTTCCTAGCTCTGATGAGCTGGTGAAGTTAGAAAGATTCTGACTGCATCCTTCAGGATGTTCTGCTGTCGACTGCACCACCCCACCTGGATTTCCCTACACTCACAAAGGGAGATAGGAAAAGAAGCTCCTGGCCCTTAAACTTTGAGATGCACTTAACACAGAAGAAAATCTCAGACCCAGATGGAGTCAGTTGAGGGAACATCCATATGGGCCAAAAGGCACAGAAGATGGTTCTGAGGGAGGCTTCCACCATCTGCTGTTGCTCACACTGCAACCCACCCTGACACCACCATAACTGGGCAGAACTTCCAGCCACCCTCCTCTCTCTCTTGCCTTTTATTTGCTACTGCAGGTGACTCACACCGACAGAACCCCTGAGTTTAATCAAAGGCAATGTAGGGTTTGAAAGCAAAGCAGCATGATGACTAATTAAGCCATTTTACCCCTCTCAGTCATTCATTTTAATAATCAATGTCCTCATCTCTAACACATGGAAACCATTAAGGGCTTTGTTCTGTTGTTGTCATTATGTGCTGGAACCAGAATTCATTGCTTGCCAGAACCAGAAAAAGATGTTACTGACTCCACTGGGTGCCAAATCGTGAGTCACTTACAAAGATGAATGGTTATAGAGAATAAAATGCTTCTATAGCCACCTCTCTGGCATTATAAAGCATTTGAGATCAGTCAGGAGCATATCAGGACATTCCCTGTCCTGTGTCTTTGGTCCCCGATGCTGCAAATTTGAAAACTTTGACTCTTCTTGGGAAAAAAATAATAATAAAAAAAAACCACTCGTAGCATCTGCAGGGTATGATAACCTGGCAGCTCCAAAACCTTGTTCCCAACGCTTGGGAACGCCAGAATTCAGCTTCTGCCAACCATTATTCAGGGCGAACTCAAATTCACCGGATGACATCAGCAGCCATCAATCCGTTTGAGCGAGACACTGGATCATATCCATCACCCTGACAACTCCAGCAAACACGGTGGCTTTCAGGCACTTCAGTTCTCCAGCAGTAACATCGTGCTGGGTGGGTTGGGGTTTGGGGTTTTTTTTTAATGGAACAATAGTTTAAAGTGATTTATTCCTGAGGTACAGGATGCAGATAACGCTAACGCTGTAAATACTGCAATGTGTAGAGGACACGAACTCAGGATGATCCCGTCATCTCTACAAACAAGATATGCTTTATTACAGCCTCTGCTGAGGATTTTGTGCCCAGGTGCTGAGGCATATTTCCAGCTTTGTGGTACAGGAATTAATAGATGGAGTCAGGTTCCCCCCGGTGAGATTTATTTAGGAATGTAGCTGCCGTTTGACCTGTATTTGGACAGTTCTGCACAAGTACAAACTCCGCGTTCGGAGCTGCCAGACTATTAATATTTTATGAACATTGATGCTCCAAGTAGAACATCATGGTTCACGTCTTCACCTGGTAGGAGCCAGTTTATCATCCTCCTGACAGCCTGGCTTCTGCACCGTGCAGCTGAGTAAATCATTTGTATCAACAAAGTTCTTTTAAGGAGAACAGGGTTGGGGTTTTTTTTCTTTCCTGTTTGCACATTGTACACGAGGATGCAGCAATTCTCCCTTCAGTACTTGCTGGAGAGGATTATCCACGTGCACTGTTTGATGGGAAATTAAGTATAGTGCACATGGGAAATAAGATACCTACAGCTCTTCTGCAAATAGCATCCAGAGAGTTGAAACTCAGCCCTTGCACTAAAGATTCTTGAGGTCAGGGTGCTAATACTATCAGTTTGCATGTGGTCTGATAAAAAAAAAGATAAAAGTGGTCAAAGCTGCTCTGATAGGACATTGCAGGTCACTGGACATTGCAGGTCACAGAGCTTTCTTCTCTTGTCTTGCTTCACAAGTTGAAGCCTGAATCAAGAGGCTCCAAAAAGGGAGCTGGTAAATGATCAGGAAAAAAAAGAGACGGAGACTTAAAGTTGACCAAAGAGGAATAATGATTTTTGGGTTATAAAGGAGAGAAAGTTGGGCTAAGAGGAAATGCAGAGTGAAGCAAAAATGGTAATAACTTAGCTGGAAAAAACCACATTGTTAGCTATTTATCTTGTTTATTTTTTTGAACATGGCAAGAAGAGTAATTTTCTTTAACTGTAATTGCAAAAATAACTTGTCAGAAAACTAATAGACTCCACCACTTTCAACATCCTCACCCCAGTATTTTCAATATTCCACCCCCTGCTTAGAATTCTTTGCTCAAAGGACTTCTTTCCAAGGAACTTTATTAGTTATTAAAAGATGCAATATTTGGTGGGGTTTTAGATTAGGTTTCTGAGTGTCCAGCTATGCAAGAAAAAGAAATATTTAATTATAAAAATTGGATCTCCTGCCGTCCTTTCTCTCTAAATAAAGGTTGTGGGATAAAAGGTTGTTGTGGAGGAAAAAGTTTGAAACAAATTAATTTCATTTTCACTTTTCCATATTAATCACATTCATTCACGTATCTGGAAGTAATTACAGGCAAAGAAGAGGAATCAAGAATTTAAATAATAACTATTAACTTTTTCGCTAGGTACATTAATTTTACGACGAGTCATTTGCCTATGATAATTAGTTTGGTGATCCTGATGTACTTTCTTAATAAATCATGCAAAATAAATGGGCTTGAAAGTTACATTATTTCAAATTAGAAACAAGGTTTTGTATGCAAATGGTGAAAAATTGGTGACTTCTGCCAGATCAGGGGGAAGGAAGACGGTGTCAAACATCGACGGGGAGGGTTTTATGCTGTTCTTCAAGGGTCTTAGGCTGATGTTTTGGAGAAAGCAGTCAGGTCTTCATAGGGCCTTGCTCAACAGAAACCAGCTCCCTTGAGCTTCCACAGTTCAGCTTTTCCAGGACAAATTTAAATGTCAACAGCACAACCTGGCTGAGCCCTGCTCTGCGCAGGCCAGGGCAGGTTGTCCCCTCCATCCCTTCTGGGAGCAGTGGAGGTGCTCCCAACTCTAGAGATTGAAATCTATGTGCAGAGGAAAACCACTCTCCAGGGTTGGTATTCAATATTTTCTGGCTTCACACCTCCACAGACATGGATGCATCTTCTGGGTCCAGCAGAGTGGGGCTGGGGATGGAAACACCCCCCCCCTAAATGGGAAACTTGGTTCTGCTTCAGCACTTTCCCTTCAAATAACCCATAATGCAAGGTACTGGAGGGGGGATTTCATCTCAAGATAACAGAGCAGTGAGAAAATTCAAAAATTAATGCAGATAAGCCACAGCTGGGAGAAGGAGAAAGTTCTTGTGTCTTTATCTCACAAAAAAAAGGGAAAGTTTTAAAATAATTCTGGAAGTAAGAGCCAGGAGTTTCTAGGGATAGCAAGTGCTCAAATCAGAACTTCACCAGAGTTTGGTGGGCTTTTTTCTTCTTTTCTTTTCCTATTTTATTTTTTCCTGGGTTATTTTTCTCTCGTGTCTCTCTGAGCTATTTATAAATCATATATTTCCTATGCCCTAAGGAAAGCTTATGGGCTAGAAGTGTCTTTGCTGAATTTTGCATTGCTTTTTTGCATTTCATTTTTGGCCTGCGTGAGATCCATGAATAAAAATAAGGAAAATGAAAACAGGCATTTGGGGAATGTGAACAACCTTATTTACTCAGTTTATTTTGCTGAAGTCCAGTTGTCAGCCCATTGAATAAATACTTAAAAGATGTTACATCAAACCTCTCACTGGTTTACAAGTGAAATCTAGGTTTCACTTTTGTTGCCGTTGACTCGATTTTATTTGATATATTTATATACTTAAATGTACAGATGGGTAAAAGACGTGGAGATTTTTCCTTTCCCTTGCACCTGGAAATGAGAGGAGTTCAGCTGGGACAGTCCATTCCATGACACACACACAATTAAATTTTACTCTCACAAATGCCCACAATAAAGAGTTTTAATTTCAGGCAGAGTTTTTGGCACGTTTCCCTCTGGTTGATGAAAAATTGGTGTAGCTGCTAGAATACAACCACCTGATCCAGCTCAAATATAAATATTGAATAGCTCTGGTGGCATGCCTGCAATCAATCCTTGGGCAGGGGAGGGAAAAGGAATATTAAAAATGTGCAAGGGAAAAAAACCACACCAGAATTGTTAATTCTTTGGGATTTTGTTAAATAACTCAGGAAATTCTGCATTTGGAAAATTCTCCATACATGGCAAAGGGAATTGTATTTAGCAACTCATTTAAAATGATTCACTTGGGCTTCCTTATAGAATAATAAATGGTTATTGCATTGAAGAGGTCTCCAGTTCTATAGATATCGAAATGCAAGTTCCACACCAAGCTTCTTGAAGCCAGGCATCCACAAATGAAGGTGCAACTCGATGCAATGGCTCGAATTCCCAGCAAGGGTTTACAAGGAGGCAAGAAGTAACTGGGACCAGTGCGTGCCGTCGTACTCACCCCCCGCTGCAGGATTCATGTGCCATTCTGCTGCCAAGCACCGACGCTCCGAACTCCACGGTCAAAACCCCACCTCAACTGAAATAAAAGGGAAAAAGTCCCTTTTAATTCATCAGGTCAGGATTTTACCCTGTATGTTTTATAGGTGACAAAACAGAAATGCACTTTAATTGCACCTCCCTCCCTTGGTTCACGCTTTTCTGCCTGATCACGAGCACTGGCATCTTTATTTAAAATTAAGAAGCCACAGATGGAAATAAATTCTCTTTGAAAAGGGAGAAGCAAATATATTAAGTGTTTCACACAACTGGAAGAGCCTGTCTAGAGAAACAAGCCTGGGCTGGCCCATGGGATGAAGCTGTGGAGAAGCAGCACCACGAGAGCAACCACTCAGATGCTCTTCCCATTTCCCTCAGAAAGCCCCCTCCCTACGAAGCAAACTAAAGGGCCTTTGTTCCAGATGGTAAAATAGGATTCAAACCTGGAATTTTCACCTCTCAAGTGATCTCTGGCTCTGTAGAGATGTCCAAATATTCCCGGCCTGCCTATGCTGGCACCATCCACACGTCACGGTCTGGTGCCACGCAAAAGCCACTGGCTTGGAAGAAGGAATGAGGTGGGCACTATAATGTGCAGCATTTCAACCAGCCTAATAAACAGAGCCACAAATCCTTACTGCAGCTTTACTGCTTCTGGCTCCAGGTGAAATTCAGGGATGGGTCAGGTATCTGCAAACGGCTGCTTTGCTCCACGTAGATGTGCCACGACTGTCCCCAAACCAAAACTAGCTGTAGGTAGTAATAAGCACAGAATATAAAATAAAATCAGACTGTAACTGAAGCCACCTTCACCTGAATGAGTTTTTCAAACCCACCCCTGCTGACCCACAAGAGAAATCAGTGCAGCAAAATGTTTTCCTAAGCCACAGAGTAGAGGCCTCTGCTGTTACAACAGGAAAAAAAAAACCTCTTGCAACAAGAAGTGGGCAGCAAGAGCCTCAGCTGCAGTACAGGATGACCTGCCTCAGTCACAGAATCAATCACTGAACCCCAGCATGGTGAGGCTTGGAAGGAACCTCTGGAGATCATCTGGTGCCAACCCCTGCTCCAGCAGAGTCACCCAGAACGGATGCGACCCGATCGGTCTGTAGACACGATGCAAAACCAGCATGGAAAAGAACCTGGTGCAGCAACTTCATCTCCTCTTTAGTCGTTTGTACTAGGGAAAGAAGGGAAAAGCTTTCCTTTTGCCCAACCCTTATTATAATGGCAGAGAGTTCAAGTCAAAGCGAGCCGTGGGAGACAAGGCGTTAGGGAAAGGCAGCGTGGGGCATGGTGGGTGGTTTCAGAGCTTCCCTTTCAACGGAGTGCAGCAGTCTGGTATGGAAAACATACCTCAGAAAAAGGCAGAACGAGGCATTTGGAAAAAAAGAGGAGGCACAGAGGCAAAGATTTTGCAATAGAGGATTTTCTTAAGGAAAAAAAAAACCCAACCCGTGGGATTTGGAATAGCCCCTCGAAAGCGTTCACCGAAGTAGCATCAGACCTCTCAAAACTCATTTCTGGAATGA
The DNA here is from genome assembly GCA_025331215.1 of Actenoides lindsayi. Taxonomy (NCBI): domain Eukaryota; kingdom Metazoa; phylum Chordata; class Aves; order Coraciiformes; family Alcedinidae; genus Actenoides; species Actenoides lindsayi. The sequence continues at coordinate 26,209 of WTSP01018044.1, read as the reverse complement.
GTAACCCAAGTCCCAGCTAGAAGCAGCACAATCTCATCCAACAAGGGAAAATAGGGTAAACTCAAGAGGATGGAAATAGTGAATTAAAGGAAAAGTGTGGAAAAGAGCATCTGATTTATGAGTGAGAGAAGCAATTTTCATTTTTCCTGCAGCAGAAAATGATACCGAGAATCGAACGGTGTTGCTACACAGCAAAGAGAGTATGAAAGGAAACTCTAAGCAACGGAACAAGATAAAAAGCTTTGGAATTTTTGTTCTCACTTTGGCAGCCGTGCCCTTTGTAACATCTCCCTTCGCCTGTTGCTGCACACGCTGCGGAGAAAAGGAATTGAAAATAGCTCCAGCACCAGCGCGCGGCACAAGGGCAGGTGGCAGGCAGGCAGAGAAGACCAGGCGCCCAAACGAAAGGCTCTAATTTGCCCAAGACATTGCTGAAGGTGCACCAGGAAACGTGGAAATCAACATATTGATTTGTGGACTTGGGGCATCAATTTTTACCGCTCAGGGCGCAGGATCCAGCGCAGCCCAAAGAGGGACGGAACAAGAAGAGCGGGTGAAAAACACGATGTACCGGCAAGTTGACAAGCAATGCATTTTGGTTGGGTCTGAAGATGATGTGTAAAGTCACGTTTGGCTTAGGAAACCCAAACTGAAACGAGTAAGTTGGGTTGTTCTGTTGGTTTTCTTTTAAACGCCAGCCTTAGTGCTGAATTTAGACTAGACAATTAGCAGCTTTTCTGCTGCGGAGAAGCTTGGAAGGGTGTGATTTTTTAAAAAAACAAGAGACTGCTCTGAGGTTATTAATCTGAAGTCAATATTGGAGTCAAAATAGAATCAATCAGAACAATATATTGTGTAATAAACGGTACAAGACAGACGGGAAAGCAGCGACGTGTCATTCTGGTTCCAGAGCACGAGGATTAAACGCTAACACGTGACAGGAACAGAACGTGCAGTGTGAGGACAGCACTGCATCCAACCCATCTCATGCAAGAAGCACCTTGAGGTCCTTTTATTTCACGGGTGAGTGAGGGAAGCTATTTACTTTTCGGGAGGGTGTGGTTTTTAACAGGATTTATGTTAAGGTCGTGACCAGGGTGCTCTCTACGTGAGGAGGATTAGGTGCCTTAGGATGAGATCCAAAATTGCCAGCTCTGCAAGACACCATCATCCAACATCAGCAGTTGGTTTCATCTCTTTTGCCCGTGATAAACCCCAGAGAGTGGAGATGCTTCAAGCCCCTAAATCAAGAAGGGCTGGATTACCTTCTATCTGTGCTGTTCAAGCCTCAGGATCCTCTGAAATACCAAGTTGTGTATGGATTGTGTCCAGTGCTGCACTCTCATAAACACGTTGCATCTAGAGAGGATGTCTCCTCCATGGGCTTCATTCCTGTGTCTTCTGGGAGACATCACTGTCAACAATGACAAAAAAAGAATTTGCCACCTGAGGCAGAGGGCTACAATTAGGCAAAATAAGGATGCTTGTCCCCTTGAGATTTGGCTTATGGAGGATTTCGAAGCTTTTCTTCACACACAAGTAATAAAGCAAAATTAAGCACAATTTTAACCCCGCGGGTTATCACATTTCCTGGCCAAAGGGCTGGTATTTATTTCTTTCTTTTCATTTCATGCAGCCCACCTGAATTTGCAGAGTTCCCAGCCAGTCTAAAAGGGGGTGATGGGCTGTTATTGCCACTGGTTACAGCCTCTTCCACCACAGCACGCAGCTGGAGGTCCTGGTTCCTTCAGTCTTCCTTGTGTTCCTGCAGAGAAAGGGCAGGCTGAGTGAAACTGCAAAGAAATGACTTTCATTAAGAGCCCCTTCTCACCGTCCATGTTGAGGATAACCCTGCCAGGGTCAATCCTCAAAACCTACCTTTTTTCTTCTGCCTTTGGCCAAAGAACCAGCCTGGCTGGTTTTATAGGAAGAACCCTGTGTGATAAACTTCTGTTTTGAGAAGTTTATACTGGGTCATAAAAATTCCAGGCAGGATTTTGTTGCCATTTCTTTTATATTAAATTTTATTTAAGTGCCTCAACAGTGGCAATGTAAAGGGAAAAGAAACATAAGCAAAACTGTCCCCAGGTACAAGTCTTAAAAAAGCACAGTATTGGGCACTAAAAAATTGCTTAGTTTTCACTCAGATTCTGCTCCATCCTACCTCACTTACTCCACTTTCATGCTTCAAAGTGGCATGTTCTTCTTCTGGGTCTTTTCTTCTTTTCTTTGTCCCCAAAATTCAAACCATCAGCTCCGTTCACATTTTGACTTGGCTGCAATTTTGCCACCACCGGAGTAAACTGAGGAAGCTTCTCTGGTACCCTCCGAGTCCCTTCTCACAACCTTCCAGCACTCCTCCTTCCACCAGGATTCCAGAGGTCCCCTCTTCTGTCCATAAGTGAGTTGTTTCGAAGCCAGGCACGTCTCGACCGCTTCTTTCTACATCTCTTCCCCCAGCTCACCCTGTTCTCCTGAACTTCACCGTGATGCTGGTGTGGAGGTGGAAACCCCCGGGGAGGCACACGCCTGGCACTTGCTTACATTGCAGATCTGGCTGCTGTTGCAAAACCTCAGTAATAATAACGGGCGATCTCGGAGTTTATTAAGGCGGCGACGCAAAGCGCAGGCGTGTAATGAGTGGCTGAGGACCCTGGCACTGCCAGGGGTTAATAATCCAAACGCCTGAATGAAGATTTACACCATCAAAACCTTAAGGGGCGTGTTACTTGTCGCTCTCGTTAAATCATTTCCCTCCAAGTCATACAAGTAAACCTGGTTTTTGCAGGCTAAAAACTAATAGCTCCAAAGAAACCATTACACTCATCTGTGAAATAATATGCATGTTTAAATGCATCTTAAATACATTTTTAATGTATTTGTGCTATTCCAAGGGAGACCATAATGTCTCTTGTGCCAGCAATAACGGTTTATTATGTTGATTTTCATACGGGCAAGCTTTTTTTTTCCTTCCTTCTAAGTGTAAAAGCAGCAAGAAATTAAGCCATAAAACCTGCAAAAGGAGCAAAATTATAGATGTCACCTAATCCCACAAAATACAGGAAATTAAGACTGTAAAATGACTGGGGTTCTCATCCCTTGCTTGTAATTAAAGCAAGTTTTGCTGAAGGAGGTCACAGGTTAGAAAACTTGCTGCTCACTCTGAGGAGGACAATCAGGATACAAGCCACAAGCCTTTGACCCAGTTCTGGGCTCCCCAGTAGACGAGAGACACGAGCACACTGGAGAGAACCCAATAGAGGGTCACAAGGATGATGATGGGATGTGAACATCTCTCCTGTGAGTAAAGGATGGGGCACTGGGGGCTGTTCAGCCTGGAGAAGAGAAGGTTTGAGGGGATCTTACAATGTCTATAAATATCTGAAGGGAGGGTGCAAAGAGGATGGGCCCAGGCTCTTCTTAGTGGTGCTTAGTGACAGGACCAGAGGCAATGGGGCACAAACTGGAACACTTTAGGTCACAAGGGTGACCGAGCACTGGCACAGGTGGCTTCAGGATGTTGTGGAATCTCCATCCTTGGCGATATTAAAAAGCCTCCTGGATGTGGTCCTCCTCTGAGCCCCTGTCTCTCCTGTGCTGAGCTTGGTGTTCCTCATCACCTTGCCCCTTTTTTACAAGCTTGGGGGTTAGATTTTCTCCTACCTTAGATCGCTGTGGTTTCCAAGTCAGGGTCCTGAGAAGGGGCCCGTGACAGACCCGCGTTACTGTCCTGAGGAACAGATTTTTACACATTTGCCCGCTGTTAATAATTCATCATTTCTGCTGCATTGAAGGCAATCCACATCTTCATTCCCCTCCACAGCTGCAATATGGCTCACGCTGACATTATTCTCCCCCATCAATAATTCACGGCAAATTGATTAGAGTAAAATTCTTCGCGCCGACGTCGCCGCGGCTCCTGGCTCCTGCAGTCCGAGATTTCTGACACGGCCTAAAAATGACTAATTTGCACAACTTGGCTCATTGTGAAATACTCAGCTCTTCTGCTCTAAGGAGACTTTGCTAATCATCGCCGTTCAATACCAGGACAATTAAGGAGCCTCGAGGAAGGCACAAAACACGCGGGATGAGACGGGAAATCACCGTGACTACGTCTCGCGCCTTTCGGTTATTGTTGGGAGCACTTTTTAAGGAAAAATTATTGAAAATACCTTCCGTTAACGATGCCAGCCCCTTTCCTTGCTTGCACTGTCGTTCCACAATCCCAGAGCACGCTCACAAAGTTCCGTGCCTTAACGAAGGGAAGTTTCTCAGGCGTTGAGCGGATGAGCCTGGCGGGACGGAGCAAACGGGATTCAACTGAACATTCCACATCTTGCCCCAAGCCCCTCGGATGCTTCCCTGTGATCGTTACTGAATCTGCTTTCACCAGGTCCACACATAATCCTTTGGAGAAAACCTCTGCTCGCTTTGGAAGGATAAAATCAGACGCGCTGTCGACGAAGGCAATTCAAGGCTGCCGTGAAAGCGGTTTCTGTTGAACATCACCATGAACCCAAAGTCGTTTCTCCTTCAGGTATACTATCATCTCCTGCCTGTCTTCATCTTTCAGTCAAGATGTCCTTATCTCTGGAGAACTGAAGTGAAATAACAATGTCAAGAAATTACTTGTGCCTGGGTGAGTCCCGCTTCTCCTGCTGTGGAAGCCAATTACAGGTATTTTAAATCTATGGATCATTCAGCTGAAGAGGAAAGCCCTGCAATTAATATCCCTCGTACGCCCCTTCCCACTGTCGCCCAAAACTAAAAGCCACAGAAAAGAAATTCCTAAGGCAAAGCTCCTTATGGCTCAAGGGAATAAGGAAGGATAAAGCAAACAAGCGTTCGCTTTGCTCAGCAGAAGTTTGTGCCAGTGCAGGCTAAATTACGGTCTGGCCCTTCATTTTAGAGAAGCATTTCTCCCTCTTGTGCTGCTGCAACACCATCAAGGGCACTCGTGTGCCGAGGTGCAAGGGTGAGGTGAGAAGTAAATCCAGATGTTTTCGACTTGAAAGCTGAGAGAAAAAGAAAGGATTTTTATTATAAATGCACATTATAATCAGCTAAGCAACTGCTGAGGTGACCTAATGTATCTTTCAGCTACAGTGTATACATTTGTTTAGTACTTCTAAACATTTACTTGTAAAAAAAATCAATAAACACCAAAGGAAGTTGACCTGCGTTTAGGTCAACTGCTCGTTTTCCTCTCCGGTGTGTTGTTTTCCAGGACTAGGAGAAAACAAGAGCCCCTAACGCAGAAATCAGGGCTGAATTCCTTTAGTACCAAAACACCACCACAAAGAATGAGTGACTGATGAGGAAGGGGGAAAACCCCCTGCCTTTGAGGAAGGAGTAGATGCTCTGGCAGAGATGAGCACGTACCAGTCAGGAGATGCTCGATAGCATCGCAGAGGTGCAAGGCACAGCGCTCACCATGACGCCGGGCGTGCTGTAAACACCATTAATAGATTGATTACTTTGGGTAGGCAGCATCCTAATTATCAAAATGCAAATGTAGGAGAGAGAGGAAAGTGCTAGGAAGAGCTTTTGGCAGAAAGTATCCAGCGTTGGAAGTTCCTGGAGCAGGCTGAGGTCCCCCAATCTGGACGAACAGGGAGCAGGCAGGATTCCCACGCGTGCCCCTGCTCCACAGCCACCCTCCACACCCCTAAAAATCACCCCCAACACGGGACTTTCAGCAGAGTAAAGTGGGTGACAGAGAAAGAGTTTCTGCCCCTAGAGGTGGTGGCTGCCCCATCCCTGGCATCATTGCAGGGGAGGTTGGCCGGGGCTCTGAGCACCCTGCTCTAGTTGCAGATGGCCCTGCTCCCTGCTTGAGATGAGCTTGAAAGGTCTCTTCCCACCTAAACCAGTTTGTGATTCTGTGTGGCACAAGTGAATTAGTTGCACCCTCTGTGTTTGGAGTCCAGAGTCCATGTGCATGCCCTGTACGTGGGAGCAAGGACCTCTACCTCTAGCAGTGCATGAATGTGTTGGGTAGACTCAAAATATCTTTGAAGGAAGCGTATAGCGGCTTGAAACCCAATTTATTTTGATTATAGTTCTCAGGAATATAAACAATATCTGAAATCTTAATTACTTTTACATTTAGAACTGTGGCTGATGGATGAGTAAGTCTACTTCAGAATGTTAACTAGAGGTCTAGTACCCAATGTGGATCTCTTTGATTTCAAAGACTGTGCCCAGCAGAACGTCTGACTGCATAAATCTGCCCTCAGTACCTTTGCTGAAGTTGGAAAGGTAGCACAATACGTGGGGCTGTCAAGGACAGCAAACTTCTCGCCTTTTGCTGAGGTTTTCTGGCTTCAGTTTGTGGTTCCCAGTTTCTTTTGCAGTGATTGCTTTTTAATCAATGATCAAGTACTCAGAGTTGCTCCCCGAAGCGATTCCTGTATAACGAGCGAACCAACAGAGCAATGATCAACAGCTTCCTTGCAGCTTTTGCTGCTCCTTCGTATCCACCCCAAAACGGTGAAAGGAGTAAACCAGAAATACTTTCTCAAGTCACATATGTGCTTGCTTATAAGTAAACATAAGGAAGTTTTCATGAGAACAACTTCCAAGGACTGACTTATTTAATTTACTAATGGAAGTTAATGAAACAAACTTGTGTGCATGTGGAGTCAGTCTCCTTTTAGATGCATCTGGCCAGACGTTTTGGAAATACAATTGCTTTCACTTTGAGCTTCTTAGTGAGCAGCTTGTTGTGGAGACAGCTGCTGCAAGTCATTCCAAGCTCCCCATATCTGTTAGTGGAAAAACTACTGGTAAAATTTATGATAAAAATAAGGATACTACACCACAGAGTATAACATATTGTTAACACACCGCTCACATTCATGTTTCTACTCTGTTGTGACTGTCTAAAATATGTCTGCCCAGATAAAAGCACCCAGAAACGCATTGCTAATTTATGGTTCTGCACAAATACATCTGCTGGAGAAAAGCTCTGAAGAACCTTTCAGTGCAGTCAAAAATCAAACGGAAAGAAAACAAAACAACAAACAAACAAACCACCAAAACACAAACTTTCATTTCTGTCCCACAGTCTGTGGGCAAAACTCGTTTGCAGGAATTTATTACATTCCTAGAGAAATTATTGCTCCTTGTGTATGTTTACATATATGCAGTAGGGTCTGTCCCCTCCAAATTGTATAGATCAGGTGTAAGGTTAAATTGTCATGCGCATGTCTTACAGCCTTGCAATGATAAGTGGCATTTGGTCATGGTGTGTTTGAGCATGTGGGCTTTCCCAGTGGAAAAGGCCCTGGGGGGGTTGGTTGGTAGGTGGCTGAAGATGATCCAGCATGTGCCCAGTAGCCAAGAAGGCCACCAGCATCCTGGCTTCTGCCAGCCCTAATCTGTTCACTCAGCTTGGCACACTGACTTGTGTTTAAAAGGTATGGTTGACTTGGAGCACATTCAGTGGTAGTGGTCCTGCATTTGCGTATCAGGAGCATCACGGCACATCTGTCTACTCTCATGTTCTGAAGGCAGCAGTTCTTTTCTTTCCAGGCATTTTGTGCAGGCAGTGCTACTGTCGTACGTGTGAAACCAAAATGGGAAAATTAGTTTTACTTAGGTTAGATTTCAATCTTGTATTTCCCAGTCATGCTGCATCTTGTTGGAACATGATTTGGTTTTGGGTTGGGTTTTTTCTGGCTTTTTTGGAGTTTTCTTCTTATTTTTTTTTACCTGACACTTTTAATTGTATGATGTTTGCAAGAGTATGTCACACAGAAGAAATGAATATTCATTTTTCAGAGGCAGATTTCCTCAGAAAGATTTAGAGGCATTGTTTCCTGGGATGAGTGCTGATTTCACTAGTGAAAACTTCTCTGCTGCCTGGTACCTGATTGAGAATCATTCAACCACAAGGTTTGTTGCGATCGGAAATCACTGTTTTAAACGCAAGTCAACTTGATGTTACTTCATCCTACAATAGATGTGCCATTGGTGGTTGGCATGCACAGTAACAGACCTGTAGCCTCTGCTGCCTGAGGTGTTTCTGCTTGGCAAGGAACTTGAATCAACCACTTTGCTCCATGAGGTTATAAGGAAAACTGCACTTTTAACCAGACCTGACTGATAGCCTCTCTATTGGTTTGTAAAATCTCAATCTTGGTGTTGAAGGTGCAGAAGCTGTGTAAAACCCAGCAGGAGTGGCTCCAAGGGTAGGGTGAATCCAGTCGCGTTTTCCATCTAATTATAAGTAGCTTTTTAAATAAAGAAGAAAGACTGTTTGGATTTTTTTCTTCCCACTTCCAAATGTGTCGTTTTGGGAATATTCTGGAAGTGTGTAATTATCTGCCCTGTATCATTTGTGCTGTTTTCCTGGAAACACGAAGTACTGATTTAGTTCTTGTTCTCTACATAACCTCAGGTATTGGGAGTGCTAAATGCATGGTGCACTGATGTTTTACTTAGCTTGTATCTATTTCTTTTTCCCTGAAGGAAATTCTTTTTAAGCAATCAAAATAACATCTCTTTTTTAATGCTGGCAATATCCTGACAAATATAAATAAACTATTTAGGCATACTATTAGATCATCAGGCAACATGAAATGGTGCCTAAAAAGAGAACTGGACAGATTTTTGGTACTTTGAACATGCTGCTGGTAATTGCTGCTTGTATGCCCAAGTAGACCAGTCCAGCTATTGAGTAATGTGATTTCTGTCCAGCAGATGGAAACGGGAAGTAAAGCAAAATGTTGTGACATCATCAGTGTGAAAAGGCCAATGCCTGTAAGTGCAGCAGTGTGTTTTTGTCTCTCAGCTACAGTTTAGGTTGTGGTCTTAATGTGCCTTTTTCTACTACCTTTTTAAAATGAGCAAAGAGTATTAGAAGCATCGCCTTAGGTCTTAACTTCCTTAGCTCATTGTTTCCCTCTCCTTGCTGAGGTACAGTGCAGGTTTTTGTTTGATTCGTTTGTACTGGGGAGATGGGTTTGGCCTGCACGTAGGAGAAGAGACTGTAAGGATGAAAATCATCTGTTATATTTGTAATTCTGAGCTTATTCATGATGGTGCTTTTGTAAAGAATCCAGTTGCATGACTGCTGAGGTCATGCTCATCATCATCAAAAAAACCCAATTAGCAAGTGCTGAAGGATTAGTCATGACATAAGACTTCTATAATAATTGCAGCTGCTTGCAAAAAAAGTGAAATCAAATGCAAACTGGCAATAATCTAGAAATATAAGGAAACTAAGCTAAAAAGAAACCCACCGTGCTAACAGTAATGAGTCTGTGATTAATATTCTCCTATGAAGCATCTTTCCAAAACAATTCAGTAGACCACATATAAAAAATAGACTTTCATAAAGCAGGAATCTACTCAGCTGTGCTTTTATTCAGCGATACACTTCAGAATTGAATACAGTATCTCCAAACCAGCATAAAAATACTGAGGAGTCCAGAAACTAAGTGAAACAGGGTTGTGAACTGAGCTGCAGAGTTAAACCAATGTCATTATTAAAGAGTTTTAACATCCCAGTACCTAATGTAGCATACAAAGTATAGTGAATTCTATCATCACCTGTGTAACGTAGTACTGACAGTTAGCTGAGAGCAGTATGGTGTGTTCAGAAGAAGTTTCTTGACTAATCAGTATTATGAAGAAGTCTATTCCATCATAAGCGATAGGAGCCCTCCATTTAGGATTAAAACTAAATATCAAAACCTTTTTGGGCTGTATAAATTGTCCTTATTGAGAAGCACACTCATTAGCAATTACTCAGTCGTTCGTAGTTGTTGCAGAAGTAGCTGGCTTTGTTTTCCAAGTAGCTTGTGCTGTTTATTCAGTAGCTGACCTTATTCATTGTTTGAAAGTCGTGGGGGTTTTCTTGTTTGTTTTCAGTTTTGATCAGCTCAAAACGGCTGTTGTGAATTTGAAGAAACAAGCCAATAAGAAAAATGAGGGGAGCCTGGCTTATGTCAAAGGAGGTCTCAGCACGTTTTTTGAAGCACAAGATGCTCTGTCAGGTAAAGATGCTTTGCGCTTACTAAATATAGTATAAAAGACAATGGCTGTATGTATGGTTGAGTTTAAGATTAAAAGCAATGATTTTCTTCACAGTCTCTTCTGAAAGTGTATAACGAGCCCCAAATCTGTGGTGTGTTGGTCACGAGGTGGACTGGCTGTGATTGTTGTGGTATATTTGCAGAAGATGGAACCAAATAAATAAATTCTAAATAAATAGATAAAAACGGAAGTTGGAGGCATTTGATGAAACTGCTTAGACCACAAATACAGGAAAGAAATGTTGAGCTGGAGATAATTCTAAGATGACTTACAAACTGTAGCTACATAGAAGCTTGATTTTTATGATGCCTTATTCCATAATCAGACTAATATTTACATCAGCTACCTTTTAAGAGGAAAACTCTTTCCATGAGTGCAAACGTACGTGTTGTGGTAGCCTCTTCTTGAGAAATCTGAAGGTTCTTCCTGTGGAGAATCTTAACTCCTAACCTTTGCTGCAGAGATGTTCCACAGGAAGCTTGTTTAGCCTGGTCAGGGGAGCTGCAAACTGAACTGGGAGGAGCTGGGCTCACTGAACTTGCCTCACTTGTCAGCAACAGGGAGTTCAGCTGGTTTCCCATAATTCTGATGGCAACCTAGAAAGCAGCGTTCCAAAAAGGGCTGCTCTTCATATGCTTCTAGGCAACCCATGTTTTATTGTCACGAGCAAGTCATGTCCCCCACAGAAATCTTTGGAAAGTTAGCAAGTTAACTCACTGTGAATATACTTTTCCAGAAGTGCTCTTTACAAAGAGCCGTAAGCTGCAGAGACTTTTTCTTTAAGTGAAAGGGAAAAAAAATTAAGGAAATAACCACTTCAGGCACTCAACTATGCAAAAACATGCAAGTATGACATCTCTGCTGGCAAGTAAAGAAGATGCTGTTGTCTTTGAAACATGGATATTTTGAACTAGATTTTACATATGTTAACTGAGTAAAAATTTGAACAAAAATCAAAATTTTTAAATAATTGTTTTATATATGCTATATGTATATGATGGAAAACTACCTAAAAAAAGGGGGGGGGGGGAGAAAGAAACCATGATCTGTGCCAGTGGAGGAGGGAAGGAAGGCTGTGGCAGAGGGGGAGGACAAGGAGAAGAAAGGAGTATCCACACTCGGTGCACTGCTCGTTGTTCCAGAGCAGTGCAGTGTAGGCAGCATGTGCTGCTAAATTCGCTCGTCCTGGAAAATAAATTGTAATAATCCAACAAATTAACACTGACATTACACACTTCCACAGCCATTTGTAGTACCACGTGGAAACAAGAATTAGGGCTTTGGGCTTTTCAGGATAGGAAAAAAATAGCATCTTAAAAAAAAATAATAATTCATGCTTTGAGCAAAAGCATCGCAGTGCTTCTGTGGCACAGTTACTGCTGCGGGATACTCTGACATGGTGTCTTTTGAGAGGGTGTTTTTTCTAGCTGAAAACAACTGGTGGGGAACTGTTGTAGCACTTAATGTTGGGGTCATCCAAATTCACTGTGGGATTTTCTCTACCCTTTAAGTATTGATAATTCCTTTTTGGTGAGATCGGTGTAAAAGCTTTGCTTTACAAAGCAGAAGCGTTTTGTGCATGAATGATACTTTTTAAAGTACTCGACTGAATTAACACTTGTACTAGGAGACAGCTAATCAGGATTATTCTCTCCACAATTTTTGTTCTCCTTGAGCGCTACCATCCTGTTCAAGAAGATACAGGAAGCCTGTGTCAAAGTAACAGTTAAAATTCTGCAGTGTCTGGCTCTGAGCCCCATCCTCCACTAGATTCTGCTGCCATGAAGCATGTTTGTATTTTTTTTTGTCTAACAAGAAAAATAACACTTTATTTTTAATTTTTAAAATGTTTAAAAGTGTCCCTTTATAATGTATTCCCACCTATTAAAATGTTCTGCATTTTAACTAGACACTTTATTCCAGCAATCCATCAAAAACTGGAAGCGGATGGAACGGAAAAAGTAGAAGGATCCATGACGCAAAAACTGGAGAATGTACTGAACAGTAAGTTTTGTCCTCCCAGCAGCAACTATTTATGGACCTTGGACTTTCTAACAAGCTTTAATATATTCCTAGGAATATGGTAGACAGTAGGAAACAGTGCAACTTGCCTGCCCCTGTTGGGTGGGAGTGATTTTAGGGTGCGATACGCACCTTCTGAAACAAGTCGCAGCTTTTGCTGTGACTTTCAGCAGTGTTTGTGATAACAAAGAGGATAAATATCAAAATAAAGATGTTGTAAAGCATTTACTCTAAATGAATTTTGGCAGCATCTCAGTTTTGAATGGATAAAGAAAACAGAGTAGCTATGTGAATAGGCAGAAGTGTAGAAGGATGAGCAAAGCTAAGTACCGGGATTGTAAGAAGTTTGAACAGAAGAGGTAAAAACCCAGATACAAGCTGTTTGCAACAACAGGGTCTGTTCACAGAATCTCTTTCACTCGGGATGCTGCCATTTAGAGTACTTGGAATTAGCATGGTCTTTGGAAACTTGAAAAAGCTGTCAGTACTTTCTTTTCTGTTTCTCTGTCTTAGCTGTAAGGCTGCATTGAGAGAGGTGGCTTGAACTTGCTGCAGTTCGGGATGTGTTTCATCAGATCAAAAAAGTGACCTTTTTTTTTCAATTCTGGGACTCCTGCCGAGATAATTTTACTTTGTTTCATTGTGATTTTTTTCACAGAGGAAGGGATGTTTCCCTTAGTGCTGTATCAATAAGCAGGAGTGACATGCAGATAGCTGACTCAGTGCTGGAAAGGCTGAGTGTGTTTTATGAAATCAAGACAGTGAGATGGAAGTTCACTGTTTTTTTTCTCTGGTATGAAGAGAGCAGGGACTGTAAGTGTGTTTGTGTGGGGACCACAAAGAAAGCGGGGGGTTTGCAAGCAGCTCTCACTCTTTTCAGTAGAGACTTGTTAATGCCCACGATGAAGGTGTAGTTTAATCAGTTGATAGCTAGAGGATAAAAGGTAAAAGCATTGGCTGAAGTTTGCTGGTGTAGTCCCCAGTGCTCTGTGCTCTATTTATGCCTCACCATGCTCCAAGCTCAGGCTCCCTGGGGAGTGCTTTCCCTTCCACTAAATGGTGTGACAGATTTTTAAAGCGAAAATCAAAAATTTCTGTCTCTGACATTTTCCTACACACTCTGATACGAGACAACTGGACCTGTGCTAATTGCAGTTTCGTGTGACATCTGCATCTGTCGAGGAACTTGTGCCAGGCACTTCAGAGTGGTATTAAGCTTGGCTCTGCCGTGAGAAACGCTGGCTGCTTTTCCTCCCGATGCTTTGCAAGCCCTGATGGGTGGGAGGCAGGGAAGTAGGAACACAGGGATTTAAAAAGAGTAAATAATATTATGCAAAGTAGTTTAGGATCAAAGCTTTGTTTCTTGTCTGACCATTGAAAAGCCTCCATAATCCCTTGGTAACAGGCCCTGCTTTCAGGAATTACTTCAAATCTCTAGTCAAATTTTACATTTAATGAACTGTAGGTGCATGTTTTGGGAGTCAGTTGGTGTTGTGAGCTTGACTGCAAACTCCTAAGAATAAAGATGTTTTCCATAGTATCTGAATGTACCTTAAGAGTGTGCCAAATTTTGGATTGAAGTGGCTTGGGATAGTAGAAGCATAATCTGGTGTTAGTGGTGGAATTACAGATGTTTGGAGTTTTTCCTAAATTGCTAATTTAATTGCTAAACAAACTATTAAATATAAATTTATAAACCTCTGATGTGCTATAATGACTCTAGCAAATAATTGTATCTTAAGGGAATTTGATTGACCTCCTTTATGTGGTGTTTTTGTCAGGCTCCTTGAAAGGCAACTGCTGCATAACTTGAGCTGTAGTTAGGAGGAAAACCATTTGCATGCAGTAGATGAATCATCTCTTTTGAAAAAATAGTTTGTTGACATGGACCTGAATCTTTATCCGTGGATTATTTTAGGTTTAGATTATTCATCAGTAATTAAGAGATGAAGATTGTTAATGTAGAAAGAATTTGGAGGAGTGAGTAGGGAAGAAATTGTACAGTATTTTTAAGTCTAAACTTGACTAACTTAACTCATTAAGACACTAATAAATATAGAGATTGAAATATATCAAATTGTGCAACAGAAAAAGTGCCCAAAAAAGAAAGCAAGCAAACAACTGAAATCATTTACTTGAACTGAGGATTTCTAGGGCAAGTTAATACATAAAGAGCTGAAAGTGTGTAGCTTTAAACTAGAGATAGAAATCACTGTGCTTTTCCTGCAGTTGTCAGTTACCTTCAAAAAACATTTGCAATGAGTTAAAATATGCCTTGTGAATATGACTTTTGATTCCCAGATCTAGTACATTGCTTCCTGGCTGGTAAATTAACGGACGAGAAACATACGCATTCTAACAAAACAAATGTTACTTACTAGAAGGATTTATGAAATGAGAAGTTATTAAAACCTCAAAAGAAAACTCTTCCTTTGTCAGTGGTCTGGATTGAAATGTCCACTAGCTGTTTTCATTCTGCATTTCTCCTTAATGGATTAAAGTGTTCTATGCTAAATAGCGCACAGCAGAAATAGCTACCCTGACAAAACTTTTTTTACATCAAGGCTTCAAAATTTCAACAAAGTTTAAACATTATTTAGATATAACAATTATTTTACAAAGACTACTTTTAACATGAGCAGGCCACCCACCGTGTTGACTGGGGAAAATGGCATGCGAGCCACCCAGCGAGACTGGGGCAGCTTTTTTCATCTTTGCTTAAAGTATAGTCACTAGACCAGATAATGTAGAAACTTCTACACGCAACGATCAAAAAGGCTAAAACAGTTCCACTTTTTTTTTTTTTTTGGTTAATTAAAAATAAGTCACGAGTTGAAAAATACAAATATTGGCATGCCATGTAAATCTTCCCTGCTATAAATGAAATCCTGTTAGTCTGTGTTAGGAAAGAAGCCTTATTACGAAATGGAATGGTTTTTAGTCTGGACGGAAAAGGTTTTGAGGCTCTATTTAATGTATTTGTTGAAGGATATTCACAGATAGTATAGAAAATTAATTGCATGCAATTGTTGACCAAGGCTTGATCCTTTGTGTGACAAGGGGTTTTAATACGATGTGAAGACCAGTTAGTCACAGCCAGTTAGGCTGTCTTCAGTCATGCCGTTGTCTCTGACTTAATCATTGATACTTTTAAGTAACTCCTATGTCAAATATTGGTAATAATTTTTAAGACTTAATTTGAAAATGCAAAAAATTTGTTTGCAAAACCCGGTGATAACTCTTAAAGCTACGACATTAACATAGCGAAATTATACTTTTCTAAAAAAAAAACCTTTCAATGACTTTTTCCATATCCTGAGATGCATAATTTAGTTGTAAAATGTAGATCTGGAGCCAAAGCAAACTATAAAGTATCTGCAGCAAAGCTAAGCGTTTGAAACAGGGGAGAGTGATTGTTTTTAATTGCACAGGGGTCTTACCACATTAAAATGCTAAGTGGTTCACTTTGAAATTGTATTTTGTCAGTTGTAAAACGCTAACACAGTTCAGCAAAAAAGATCAAAATTTAGCACTAATTGCTCATTTGCTATAAAAAAACCCTGAATGACTCATTAAAATGAGGAAAATGTGTATGTCCTTTGAAGTGTTTACACTTTTTTTTTTAATTTCTGTCCTTTTTCCAATAGGAGCCAGTAACACAGCAGATACCTTATTCCAGGAGGTGCTGGGTCGCAAGGACAAAGCTGATTCAACGAGAAATGCACTTAATGTTCTTCAGCGGTTTAAATTTCTTTTCAATCTTCCCTTGAATATTGAAAGAAACATCCAGAAGGTATAATCCTATCAAAATTCTTTCCCATTTGCTGAATTTAGCCTGTTGCCTATTCCTTGGCAAATATAAAAGTTTGTTGTTTGTGTGTTGTGTTTTGTTTTCTTTTTAAGGGTGATTATGATGTGGTTATTAATGACTATGAAAAAGCCAAGTCACTCTTTGGGAAGACAGAGGTTCAAGTATTCAAAAAATGTAAGATATGAGTTCTTATTTGCTTCTTTTGTTGTGGTTCAGTTTGGTTTTTTTGTTAACTTAAAGGACATAGTAGTTTAAAGAGCTTTATGTGGGTTTTATATGGATTTTAATCCTTAGAAATTAGGGATTTATAGGAACCAGTTACTCTAAGCAGTATTTCTGGCAAGTCTTCCCAGTGAGGTATATAGTACAATATGTGAAATTTCATCCAGTTTTATTTATTAATTAAGGCTTAGTATTACTGGACATAAAAAAGGTTACAGTAATTAATTAAAAGTGACTTTGGGTATCTCTCACTGGCACATCGCTGAAAAGACTTCAGAGTCCAATTTTCTGTTTTTGTTGAACTGTCATATACAGAATTTTCAGATGTGGCTTATTATAAAATGAGTTACATTAATTTCCACATTAACTCCAAAAGCATCTGGTGTCCTAGAAAAATAACATAATTTTCAGTTCTTACCACTGAAGGCACACATTGGATTTATTTCTTCTCCCTACTCCTAGATTATGCTGAAGTTGAAACCAGAATCGAAGCTTTAAGAGAACTTCTGTTGGACAAGCTGCTTGAAACTCCATCAACCTTGCACGATCAGAAACGTTACATAAGGTAATCATTTGATTAGTGTCCTCATCAGACAAATACATGTCAGATGTATATTTGAATCCGTTTCCCAAGTAGGGTAGTGCCGTTCTGTGATGGTTTACATGCTAGTTAAAAAGCTGTGAGTATTTTCAGATTTTATAATTGTATAAACGATGGCAATAGATTGGTACTTGATTGTTTACTGAATGCTTGAAAAACAGTTCTTGAGTGAGAACAATTTAATGAAGGATAATGGAGATAGAATTTTATTTTATTTTTTTAAACCTTTAAGGCATGTTTAGATTCTGTTGCTTCCTCTAAACCATCATATTGCAATCTATGTCTGAAATGGTCACTCACAGTTTGGAAATAGATTCCTGGTTAATCCTCTGCTTCAGCTTTTGAAATGGCTTCATCCTCAGTCAGATAACAGGGAGGTTTCTACCCAGACTGTCGTTTTAAGTTTGGGATTAGCTCTCTCGCAACTCAGTCTAAATAATGTAGTTCCTTTATTTCATGAACATGAACCAGTCGCCCAGTTTTCATTGGAATCCCCAGACCTTCTCTCATTCACAAAGCTGCTCTCGAAGTCTGTTGTAGGCATGCTGGCAGGAGTCGTTGGACCTACTACAGGTAGGTAGTACTAAGGTACTACCTTAACCTGCTTTACAGCCCTTGGAGCCAAACTTTAGAGTGCTCTGGAATATTTGGTGGCTTTACTTAGAAAGCTTTTGAGTTTTGGATGTTACTAGGGCTCCTAGTGTGGCTTGACATCCTCAGTCCTTTTTTCAGTTCTCTTGAAAGATGTGAGGTGCTGTGAGAGAAGCATTCTCAACGCCTGGCACCTGCGTGAGGCCTGCTTGGCACGCTCGCCAGGCCCAGTCGTACAGGACGAAGTGCAGTGTCAGTATCTCAAGTGCCCTTGCATCAGTAACTTAGTTTGAGGACAGTGACCAATGCACATTTCTGTAGAGTGCTGCTCATTCTTCTGGGTGCCATAAAAATATCACCTGTTGATTGGCGCAGCATTTTAAGCTGCGTGGTTAAGTGTTTTGTGTCTCTGAAGAAGGCACTGCTGTTTCCTTTGTGTCACTCTTGAAAACCTTAAATAGCAGGTTCTTTATCTAAGCCAAGTCTTATGACCCCTTCAAAGGATTCTTTGGAAGAGCCAGAGTTGTCTATGGGTTCAGGGTTGTTTTGTTTTTCTCTAGGCCCTTACTTTGAAGTATTGAATCTTTAAAAGTATCCCAGCCTACGTTAAAGCAGACGGTGTTAATGCAACTCCCAAATGCATTCTGTGTGGAGCAGAGCAGGGAGTGGACAATTCTGGAATAACGTAGCTCTAGTGAATGAACAGAATCCCAGCATACAAAGTGATTTAATTAGTTTCACTAGTGTAGATCTGCTAACGTGGGTATACTAGTGTAAATTTTCTGGAGGCCAGGTGTGAGGAAAGCTCTCTTCAGAGCACCTCGGCTAAAAGGCAGCTAACAAAATCCAAACCGTAAAATTATTTGCATAAAACCTCCTGTTTTCATGAGGTTTTTACTACTTTGATATATTTGGTTTGTGTGTCTCCAATGTCTAAGTCTGAGCAAGACCTGAAATACTGTGGGTTTCCCCCTCTCATATTCAATGTTTATAATTAGCCTTCAATTCATATTTTTTCCTATGATTTTATTATGGTATTTACACTGATAACTGTTTCTGAACAGTATAAAACAATTTACCATATCACTTAGCCAAGCAGATGTATTTTTTACAAGACCAGTGTTTTGGGGTTTTTTTTGTGTTTAAGCAAAGACTAAGTCCCCCTTAACACTGAGGAGAGACTTGAGTTTGTAATTTATAAATGTCAGCGTGTCAAAATGGTTGGTTGTGTAATATTCTCATCCAGCCAATCCTACTTTGATAGTTTATTTTTTGTTCAAGTATTGTAGACAGCTCTCAGACGACATGAACATGAGGTATTTTTGTAGTAATGCAGCTTTTGTGAAGGAGTTAAACGATCCCTGCACTGCTTGAGCTAATAAATCAGTGTACTTCACCTTGAGCATCTTGAGTTTTGTAATCTGTCCTAAGTCTCATTAACACAGAATGTAAATGGAGCACATTAAATAGCAGAGCAGCTACTGCTTTTTGAAAATGCTCTTTTGAAAGTACTGTTGTCAGGTAGTCTCAAATGCCACCAGTTAGACGATGGTACTTCTGTGTTCTCCTCAGTCACACCAGCTGGCTTCTGATACTTCACTCTCCCTAAAGACAGAAGGTGTTTTGCTTCCACCAGTTAGAAACCCCAATTCTTTTCATCTTCTCTCCACTCCCATTTTCTTTCAGACCGTGTGCACATCCTAATGCAAAAAAACCCCAAACCAACCAACCACACACAAAAAAGCCCCAAACAAAAAAAACCTTGAGGAGCCTGGATTACATTTGCTGATGTGTGTGCTAAAATTACTGAGCCCCCCAAAATTAATTCCTTCTGTACTTACTTGTTACTGTTACCTGATGGTACAATCAGGACATAGAAGGCAGAAAGACAAATACCACATTTTATATGCTTGAGATGCCCTCACTGATTGCAAGCGAAACGTGAGGTCCTGCGCTGCAACCTTGGCAGATGCAGAGCTCGGTTTCCCAAGTACTTCACTAGAGGCAGAACTGAAAATACATATTAATGTGATATTAAATATATATGTCTGTTTTTTGATGGAACGTTGCCTCAAAAAATGAGGAAGGGAGAATGCAAAGCTTGTGTTTGCCTTGGGTATGAGTGTATCTTAACTATTCTTGAATTTTTTAAATTATGTTAAAAGTATTTCTTGGTACATCTTTGGGCTGTTCTACTGAGGCCTCCGGCGTGTCAAATCAGAGCTGTGATTTTTGGCCTGGATTTTGCAGATATCTTTCTGATCTTCATGCTCCTGGGGACCCTGCTTGGCAGTGCATCGGTGCTCAACATCAGTGGATTCTGCAGCTCATGCACAACTGTAAGGAGACCTATGTTAAAGAACAAAAAGGCAAGGATATATTTTTGTTTTATGTATATTTGACATTTAGGAATTTGGCATTGCCTTTTATTTGACAGGTTTTAGTGTATGAATGATATTTGGGTTTTTTTCCCCCATAAATTTTGATAGCTTTTTACAAAGTCAAATACTGACTTGTATTTTTTTTCTTTATGCTAATATCAAAACAAAACAGCAGTTGGAGTTTTCCTTTTGTTTAACTTTGGACTTTTAAGCTCTTTGCATGGGAAAAGCGTTAAGTTTCAATCATTTATCTGAAGTTTACTGTCCTCTCAAAATACTTGTTTGAGGTCAGCTGAAGTTTGGATTGCTGTCTGAATCTGCCGGTTGATTTCTCTGTCCCAAGATATGCCGATAGGATGTGGAGACGCACGTAGTGGGATGAGGTGTAATTCTGTGCTATCTACTGAATGATAATCTGGTGTTCTCTTGTTCTTGTTCATGGGCAGTTTCAAAATGCAGATTGCACTTTTTGGGCACAGACCTGTGAGTTGGACTATTCCCTGCTTACTGCAGGGGGGTTGGACTAGATGACCTTTGGAGATCCCTTCCGAGCTGGGTCATTCTGTGATTCTATGATATTTAAACCATATCCTATCAGGATCAATAGCAATACTTGTATTCTGTCTCTGCCAGGGTTGCTCCTCGAATAAATGTGTAGGTCTTGCTTTGAGGTGTGGCAGCAGCTTTGCCCCAGGTTAACGTGATCCATCCCATCAGCCTGTTTGCAAAAGGGAATGGGAGGAGGCTCTTGGCCTGGCATTGCTGGTAGTAAAATCTGAAAACAGGATTTTCAGATGAGAAATCAGCACGTAGTGCCTTGCTTCTCAAGAAGTATTACTGAGTTTGCTGCCGTTTCTGAAATGAGTGGGTGAACTGGAACCTGGCCACTCTGGGCTTACAGCTAAGACCCTGCTGGGTGTCAGTGCCTGTGCATCCCGAACCACATCGGATGTTCTGTTCTGAGTGGGAGCTGCTGCAGAAATGTGCTGGAAAATTGCTACAGGAGGCTTAGAAGTGTCTTCAGCAGAGGCTGTGACATCACATGTAGAGTTCACAGGGTGCATCACATGAGCCAGAGATGTCGGTAAGTTGTAACTCAAAGCATCTTTGTCCCACAGCGTGAAGTGCTGGGGGACCAGCAAAATGTTTTATAGCCATCTCTCAGCTTCTTAGCAGGAAAAATAGGGATATTAAGATACCAAGTGCTACAGGCTTTTTTACTTTAGTCTGTATAATTTTTGATCTGCAGGCTCCAGCAAATGAATGGAAAATGTGTCTGAATTCCTCAGCTTGTTTTGAAAAATCTCGACCTCTTAGGTGTTTTTCTTGCACCAACTCTGCCTACCTCAGCCTTAATATCAAAGGGGCTGCCATCTTGGCAGCTTTATTTGGCTCACAGAAGAAGGAATTTAAATAACTGAAATGCCCAGTAAGTGTATGTAGGAATAGTTAATATTTAGGAATGCATGTAGGAAACAAATGCTAATATATCATCACTTTAATAAAGGAGCTTATTGGATTTTGGTAGTTTTCTTCCAGCCTTTTACGTGGTCCTTACTGATGTACTTTTTTTGTACAGATTGTAAAATGCTGAGCAATTGATCCTAGTTGGAGTTTCTCACTTAGTATCTAATAGGATAAAGGGAGATTGCAAATGTGATGATTTTAAAATTTTTTTTCCCTTTCCATAGGTTTTTAGTTTTGGCATACACCAAATGGGAGGAGGGAAAAAAAGAACTGGGAAGAATAGGTTTTAACTGCCAAGTAGAACAATGCTGATTGTGATCAGAGACATGGAATGTATTCCAATCTACTTTAATAGATGTGTGCTTTTCAAACAGGAAGAATGTGGGTTTTTACTCCTAGATATCAAATTGGTTATGCAGAGCTTTCAGGAATCTAATCAACTCAAACACGTTAGAAATGTGGTTTATATGTTCATAAATTCACAGGCTGTTTCTAAGATAAAATCGTGATACATTTCCAACCATTAAAGGCCTCCACTCTAAAACATGCTTCATAAAAAAGATTATTTTGTGTATCAAGCACTTTGGAGGAAGAGGTGAGTCCACAAGGCTGATACTCTAATGAAAAGGACGTTAAAGCTTTTTCTAGGTTTCCCTTTCCAACAGGGCTGATCAACACTGTTCTAGCAGATGTTTTCTAGCAGTTTCTTCGTGCTGCGTACGCTGGAATAAGCAAACTTTACAGTTCCACCTTCAACATACCAACCATTTCTGTCTATTCTTAGCTTAGTTCTGCTGCTGACTGTGTATCTGTGGGTTCAAACTGACTGAGTCAAAACTTTCCTGCATAGTAAACTTAAACCTCAGTAGCAGATTGTGTCTGGTTTTGCATTTGTGCACAATTTAACTTTCAGCTGAGTTTGTGCCAAAGCATTTTGCTGCCCTTTTATTAGCTTTCAAAGCAGAGCACAGCTCTGAGTCATTACATGTGAATTTTACTACCTGAAATGGATTTGGAATTACACAGAAGCTTTTGCTTTTTACTTGGAAAAGTCTTAAGACATTCTGGTCAGGAGTTTTGTAGCCAATTGTCAAACAGTAAATATTCTCAAAGAATTTACTTGCTGGCCATGATGTGTTCAGGAAGGGAACATTAACATTGCAATAATTTGCTAAACAAGCTAAAAAACAAACCTCTGAATTGTCATGAGCACTTACTCCAAATTCAGTCACTGATGACAAGCCAACAGTGTACTCTGTGCAACAAAATTGTTCCAGTTCTCTCCACACTATCAGGAGGCTGACCCTTTAGTCATTACAACCTTAATAATTTCATTTTCTTATGTAGAAATGGCATCTGCACTGATTTTGTGATGTATCGTCTCATCCAGGCCACTAGTAATGACAGTCAGGACAAGAAGTAAATAGACTTTTCTACATCCTCTGTAGGGTCTTTAGCCGACACATCCATTTTTGTTAGTAACTGAACTTTCCAAGCTCTCCTAAGCACAGTTGAAGAGTGGAGTGAGCTAACATCTCTGATGCAGTCTCAGAGAAGAAACTATGGCCAGTTCACAGGGCTGTCATGGGCTGGAGTTCTCTCCTGGAGTTTTTTTCAGGGGTTAGCAGGAGTCCTACACATTTCAAATACTGTTTCAGTTAATCCAGCTTAACATTGCTAATATTGTTTCTGAAAACTGGAAGGTGTATCAAGCTGTGCTAAGCCTTGTCAGATAATTTGTTGGCATGACTTGAAGACTGACAACCACCGACAGCAAATTATTCAATTGGAGGCTTCCTTTGATTTTAATAGACAATTATTAATCATAAAAAATGCAGTAATCTGATCATTAGTTAATTGATTACATTTCTTTCAATGGATACAAATAGGATGGGGAATCTTCTCGAGTCCCGAGGTGTGGGACAGGCTCAGATGTGGCTGTTGTCTCTTGCTCTGCGTAGCCACAGCAGACCTCCCTCCTTCCTGAGGTGAAAAAAAATGCAGGCAGATGATGCTCATCTTATGAATCCCAAGCCCCCATGTTTTCAGGAGTGCTTGAATATGCATCTGACAGCAGATCACCGTTTCTCCTGCTCTGAAGCATGAACAGCCAGGACAGAGAGCAAACAGCATGGCCAGAGTCAGAGTGGAAGCACAAGGCAGGGCAAGGGATGCCCAAATCAAAGCTCCCCTGCTCCCGTCCTTACATGAAGCCATTCTACTGCTTCTCTGCTGGTGGGTTCTTCCTTTAAAGGTGTAGTTGTCACTGTGGGACCCACGTGAAACTGGCTGGAGCAGGTGGATTTATGTTTCTGCTGCATGTATCTGCCTTGCTAATGGAATAGGCAGTTACACTCTTTCAGGGGTTTCAGGGGTTTTCTATGCTTTGCATTGTCTAAAATCTGAGCTGCTGCTTCTGAACTTCGAGCTGATGCCTTGTAGAAGTCTGTGGACTGTCAAACCTGTACCTGGGTACTAAATGGTTTCCTTCAATTAAGGTTTTACATATTTGTAACTTTTAACTTTACTTGGCAATTCTCCCATTATTAGGGTGTAATTGCAGTTTTTCACTGTTTTATGCTTCTCAGCCTTGTTGGAGTACAGGAAACATGGGGGATAGAATGACGTAAAATGACATGAAAATAAATGTAAATAAATGAGGCTTAGTTTGAAATTTGCCTGGGGCACTGGGCAGATGGCCAGAATGAGTTAAGCGATGGGATCCTTAACGTTGAGTGTCAGGGGAAGAAGCTATGGAGGTTAAGACTGTTTTCTGTGTGGCCAATCATTATTTGCTTAGACTTTAGCAGTGGCTTAGAAGGTTTCATCATCCTTTTGAGGTAAAAAGGTAGAAGCTGTGACCTCGTTATTGTCACACTGACTGAAAAAGCCTTCATTTCTTACCAGGTCCTTCTGAGGTAGAATGTAATGTTATCACAAAGAGTCTGAGCTGCTAATACCCATCAAACCAAAACCGCGGCTGTGGGGTCATCTTTCCACTGCCCTTTGGGGTCCAAAATGTGTACTGTACAACCTACGAAAGCTCTCGGCACGGAACAACATCTCTCAGAACAAGAGTGTACTTGGGTCAGTTGTTGTGATTCATGTTTGTATTTCCTACTGATGAAAAAAAAGTTACCTGCCAAGCGCGATGCCAAGCGCGATGCCGGGTGCTGCGGGTGGTGCAAACACCTCCGTTGGGTCTCGCCGTGCCCCGGTGGGGAGCTGAGGGGTGTGAGAGGGCAGAGCTGGGTGCTCGGGTCCCCGGTGCTCCCCTGTGCCGCGATGCTGCTCGCCCCGCACCGGCGGATCCGTCTGTCGGAGCAGCCTGGCCGGCGACGCCGGTGTCAAAAGGGCCTTTTCAGTTTGTTATCCCAGCAGCTGGTTCTCTTCCATGGCCTCTGCTTACTGTACATCTGGAAGAAGACTTCTTGCAGCTGGGAGCCATTTCATGTCTAAACCACATCCCCTGGCCAGAGCAGAAATACCCTTTTGACAGCAGATGTCAAGCAAGCTCTTAATAGGTTATTAATTAAAAAAAAAAATAAATCAGTTAATACAAAATTTTACACTACATTTGTTGTCCTCTTACCACCTGCATCTGTAACTTTGCTGTTACTTAGTTTTTAGTAGAATCTGATGTGCTCAGAAGTGCATTCTTATTTTACATAATAACTTAAATATCATTTAAAGTATTATAATGAGTAAATATTGTCTCTAAAAAGCAGACTGTGATTGAAAAGCAGCACAGGTAGTTTAATTTCAAAATGGAACAGATTAATAGAACTGAAAATAAAGGGAAACTTCTGTGCCCACAGTTTCACCTGCACTAATCTTTAAAGTCCTCATTTGGGCAATGAAGGAAAAGCAAGTTGTTTTCAAAGGTGCTGAAGATCGTAATGTCCACTGGTGCATTTTACTAGTGCTAGGAAAATGACGTCATTTTCATTTGTGCTGAACTTGAGGTGTTTGGTTCTTGCTTTCAGTATTTTTTTGGCCGGCAGGACTGACAATGAGACTTGCCCGTGGGCTCTGAAATACTTGGCACACCGCTAGAAATAGTCGGCCCAGCTGCCCTTCTTGTGGGAAGCTGAAAAGTAGTTTCAGTGTAAATATATTTAGTATAAAGAGGAGTAGGCTTAAGATTTAAAAATTATTCATTTTTAAATGTATTCCAAAATTGTTTTTCCATGAAGTGCAGCAATTTTAATCTTCCCCACTCATGAAATACAACCCATTTTCTTCTCGATCAGTTAAAAATGTCCCATTCCTAATAAATGTGAGGTTAGAAAGAAGTGCTCCAGAAAGAGACTAAAACACAGCCATTCGTCTGCAGAGCAGGTTAATTTTTCAGTAATTTCTCCGCTCGCCTAATTTCTTGCCTAGACAAATTGGAATTCCCAGCGCGGTGCCCTTGAAAGGAATCCTGCCCCGGCTGTGCCGGTGCGGGCTGCAGGCACCGTCTGTTTGGTCAACAAGCAACGGTGGGTGGTCAGGCTGCAGCAAAGGACAAGGGCCCGCTGTGCGCAGGAAAAGCTGTTCAAAGGTGTTTAGGGGTGGTAAGGAAGTTCGCTGCCCTTCGGAGAGCCCGGGGGCTGGAGATCAGCCTCCCCTTGCCATTGTAGCCCGGCAGAAAAACCGCTGCGAGGTACGGAACGGATGAGAGAGCACAGTGGCTGCATTCACCTGGGCGCACATCTGCAGGGTCTGTTGGGTTCTTTCTGTTGGTTTTTTCTTACTTAATCTTCCTCATGTGCGTGAGCGAGTCTGTGTAATGACTGGTGTTCGTCTGGCTGTGGAAAATCACACTGAAAAACTTTTGAGGCTGATCGCTCGTTGAGAATTTTCTTTGCCACTGTAAAATGTACTGGCACCTTCTGGCTCTCGACAGCTCCTGACAGGAGGGTGAACCAGCTGGGCTTGGGCTCTGCTCCCAGGGAACAAGGGACAGGAGAAGAGGAACTGGCCTCAAGTTGCCCCAGTGGAGGTTTACGTTGGAGCTGAGGAACAATTTCTTCCCCTCCAGGGCTGTCCCAGGCTGCCCAGGGCAGTGGTGGAGTCCCCGTGATC